>JAGDQP010033984.1:1537-20375 GCA_022664845.1 Lepisma saccharinum | reverse complement strand
CCATTACTTTGAATCAAGTTTAATTAGGTTCGATTATTATAATATTCAATGTGCCATAAAGACACGCTTGTGTATGCTCATAACACGTTCAAACGAGGCTCTACTGTATACTCAATTTAAAAACAAACTGCTTTTAAGTACCCCGTGTACTACACACTGGAATGTTAATATTGTTCTAGAAACTTCTTCAGGAAAGTATTTATAGTTTACGGCTATTCATACGGCAAAGGAACTTTTTTTCACACAATTATATAACTACTGCCCTATATAATTGCATTTAATCACCTTATGTTTTTAAATAACAGGTATAGGTATTCTTATCCTTAATTTAGTTATACCTACAAGCTCCGGACACGTGTTTTTTTTTTTTTTTTTTTGCAAATACCGGTACCGGTAACATTAGGT
The DNA here is from genome assembly GCA_022664845.1 of Lepisma saccharinum. NCBI lineage: Eukaryota > Metazoa > Arthropoda > Insecta > Zygentoma > Lepismatidae > Lepisma > Lepisma saccharinum. Next base: position 19,970 of record JAGDQP010033984.1, on the reverse strand, counting down.
TACGTTAGATTAAGTATGATTTGTATACCCTGCGTGGTTTACAAACACGGTAGAATTAATAGCGTGCACGCTTATTCACCAATACTTAAAGATTATGTTATATTTAAAGCCCACTAGCAATCACACTAACTATTTGCGCAACTTAGTTAATAAAAATTTCTTTATAAAATACAAAGAAACCGGAAGAAACAATGAATGTCATGGGAATGCTTCCAGCACTTTCTCGGCACTTGTGCAATAGCGGTTCATTGGGTACACACTTAAGTTTTTGTTGGGATACGGTACTGTCGCTACGAAATACGTAATGGTTCTGTCGTATTTCCAAATATTCGTAACTTATAGCTTCATACAAAAGTAATCCTAAAAGAAATGTAAAACGTTTACCTTGGTCCGGTGATACACTCGTCCCTCAGTCTGCACCTGGGGTACCACAAACGTGGCCTTCTATATACTTTTTACCATACATCGTTAGATACTTTTCACATGTTTCTTCACCACTAACATCCATTATATTAGTTCGGATAAGTAGACAACCAATATTGGGTCAAAAGAATGATCTAACATGCGTATTTAGTTTCCGTCGATTTTCCCCACGGTCTTCCGCCATGCGTCTTGGTTATTGTCTGCTCACAAAAGAATGCGGCGTTGCCACTTCGCCACTAAAGACTCATCTTCATCCGAACTTGCATGCGTCGTATCAGAGTGAAACTTCGCGTCACCTAGTTTGAGACTGTCAACTCCTGATTAACTGTTCAAGCACGGTTAGGCGACCGTGACAACTGTTGAAAAGTGGATATTTTTCTATAATCCAAAAGTGCATAAGCAGTGGCTAAACAAGAGCCAGCTTCCGGAACCTGTCGCCAAACAATGGGGTTTCGAGCACAAGATGCTGATCTACGTCTGGTGGAATTATAAGGGGATAATTCACCACGGGACTATCGAACTATTAGCGGAACAATACTTCGAACAGTTAGAGCAGGTGTATGCAATTCTTCGGAAAAAGATACCCGTCATTGAGGAACAGAAAGGGAGTTCTTCTTACGTTCTTCAGCAAGACAACGTAAACAAGCATACCACTCGAAATAACCTACAATAAGATCCAGGACCTTGAGATAATCGAATTGGTGCCACATCCAACATATAGTTCGGACATCGCCCCATAGGATTACTGCTTGCTTCGAATCAATGGCTAACTTCCTGCGATCACTTAAACTCAGCAACCAAAAAGAAGTGGAAGCAGCCGTGCAGGAGTTTCTAAAGTGGCATCGGCATGGGATCGAAGAACTGGCAGGAAGGTGGCTTCAATGGTGCAACCCGATAATCTTCACTTTGAATATTAGGCCCCTTTCGTTGTAACTTAACGAATAAAGCAAGTAAGTGACCACAATATTGCAAAACGTTTGACTCACGCTTGAATTTACAACACTAGTTGTTTACAAAAAACCATGCAGGATCGGGACACTAACAGAACTAAACTTACCCTAAAGGACTTCCCGCTTTCGATAGAATGGTGGTGATTATTATAAATAATCAATAAAAGTTAAAAATATATTCGCTCTCTCTCTATCTCTCTCTTTCTTTCTTCCTTTCTCTTTTTGTAGCTCTCTCTTTAGTACTGCAGTTACCTTTATTTCATGCTATTATTGTGCGTATAGCGTCTTAACTGCGTGTGCTTTTCCATTACCAAGCACTGTAGGTATATTTTAACGTGATATGCAGGAGACCGGAAGAAGTCCAATCTCCTGCATTGTTTCCGAGCAGGAATTACAGGAAGAGATTCCACCCTCTCCCTCCCCTTCCTCTCTCTCTCTCTCCCTCTCTCTGACACACACACACTATTCCTCTTCTGTGTTATTTCTGTTCGAACAATGCCTTGGTTGTCTTGAGGTTCGTTGTGGTGAATCTAATCCACTTAAAACAGGTCACACCACTGACCCTGAAACATCCCTACCTTGCCCCCCTTCTCTAAAGCCGCCTTTGCTCACTGCTTACCTTGCATCTCTTCCTTCGGTCTCATCTCAAAAGCCGCTAAGCTCTTGCTCAGCCACCGGGATGGTGTAAACTGAAAAAAAAAAAAGGAACCAGTCTAGGTAGAGAGAAGAACGAACAACAGCTTTGTATAAGCCAATTGTGTAACACACAGGATTTGAGGTCATTTGCTGTCTGCAACCGCGCGTTACATATTTTATTAACCATTTGTATTAGAATTGCCCGAAACAAGATTCGAAGGAAAGTTGTGGTTTAACAATATCCCAATAAGTTTTAGATTTTCAGATTGTAAATTACCATTCGTGTGAACGAAATGGGTTTTTGTGGTTTTCCTTTAGCGCAGATTCTCACCAAACATGGTGAGAACATTGGAAGGTATTAAAATCATATATTATTAACTGCTTATAGATATCTTTTCTTCTGTAATGGGGTATTTTTGGGACGAAAATGGTGAATTAGTCCAGTTAATTGATTATTAGAACAATACAGAATTATAGTTACCTGTTCAAAATTTATCATACACAGAGTTATTAGTGAAAAAAGGTAATAACATATTATATTCTTTCCCATTGCACGATTACAGACGATTCCTCAACTAAAAAATTCCACCTGTAGCGGAGTGTCTTGGCTTTCTAACCAGCAATGAGGAGCTAGGAAAGTGTCGAGAAGAGAGGAACATTCTACATACACTGAGAATTGGTCCTGCCATGGTTGTATAGAGGATAGTATACTTAGTCGGCAACTGGGAGATCTGTGTTCGAGTCCCGGTCACAGCAGTTGTCAGTTTTTCTGTTATTTTTAATATATACTTTTTATTTGTTAGGTTAATAATTTGATTTCCGATTGTCTAAGTAGTTCTCATGGACAAAGTTTCTTACGAGGTAAGTACCCGACCACGACTTCTGCGATTTCGTTCAAATTAGAACAAGTGCAGACCCATGACTTTAACATGGCTATGCAGGCATTCTATTCACAAATGCCTAGTTTTGGAGTTAGAGGCGTGCAAAGCTAGGGCGGTACCGTCACAAGCAACTTAATATCTCCACAAAAATAACGCCTGGGCTGTGTGTTTAGTAAATCACAACCCAATACGTTCATTTAAGAAAAAAATGTTTATGATTGGAAAATGCCCAGAGATTGAAGAAAAAGGGTTTAATACTTGCCATGTGAAAACATAGTAATTTCTTGATAAAGAATTTTCTACGTAGGGAAATCGTCTATGCAGTACCCCCGTCCATCATGAACTTTACTGAAATAGGTGTATTGGGTAAAACTTTCAATGTGATTTGCTACACCGACTTTTTTCTGGAGATATCATGTCATTTGTGAAAATACTCTAAAAAGTTTACACGCCTCTAGGAGTGAAAATAAATATCTCTCAAAAATTCTGCAAAGGAATTTTCGTCATGTTTTGTTGTCTCCTACATGTTGGTGTAGCTTTGATTCGCCAGTTTTCCAACAGGCGGTACTTCTCCCTGTGTGGGTGAGGGTATACTTCACAAACACTCCTTCTCTTTCTGTTGGAAAACTGGAGAATCAAAAGTATACCAACATGATGTAGGGAACCTCAAAACATGATGAAAATTCATTTGCAGAATTTTCGAGAGATATTTATTTTCGCTGCTAGAGACGTGTAAAATTTTTAGGGCATTTTCACAAATGACATTTTATCTCCAGAAAAAGTCGATTTAGCAAAATCACAATGAAAGTTTTACCCAATACACATATTTCAGATAAGTTTGTGATTGAGAGGATGCTGCATAGACGGTTTCCCTACACAAAAAAATCATTTTAAGGAATGACTATGGTTTCACATTGCAAGTATTGAACTCTCCGTCTCAAATCTCGCGGCATTTTCCAATCATAAACCTTTTTTTTTTCTGAAGATATGAAGTTGTTTGTAACGATGCCGGTCTAACTTTGCACGACTCTTACTCAAACTAAGCATTTGCGAATAGAACGCCTGCACAGCAACGCTTAAGTCATGATCTGCACTTCTTCTGAAAATTTGATTGAGTCCTTGTCTGTCTCTACTCATGACCTGAGATGAATTTCGAAGTCTTTTGGTTTATCTACAACCCTGTCCATGAGCTGAAGTAAATTCTTGGAACTGGCTTTTCTGCAGCGGTGTATAGAAGCTTAAACATACTTCGTGCTTCTTTTGTAACATACTCCATGAGCTGAGGCATCATTTATGAAGGTCCATTCTCTTCGTAGCGTTCTTCAAAGGTTGAGATAAGCTTTGAAGTATTAACGTTTATTCAGTGGTTGATTTATTTACAGATTAGGTCATATCCTGAGCAGCTTGTGTCTTTTCTACGGTACAGTGGTTCAGTGAGACATACTTAGATGTTTTCCGGTTGGTCCTTCTGCAGCACTCAAATCAAAGAGGCAAGTGCTTTTGCCTTTCCTAAAGTACGCTGAGGGTCATTCTTCTGAGAAGGATTCCAGATGGTCTTGATCACAAAGTTTGGAAACATTCTACCATAGTAATTTAAGAGTTCCTGGAAGTATGATCTGATCCATCCTTTAAATATAAAGCAGGAACAGCATAGAAGTCAAAGATTTCTTCTAAAGGATTATTTCTTTTCTTACAGCCAGGAGAAAATTATGCGTAGGACTAACAACGTACAGGGCTGGAATGTTACCCACTAATTGTCCTATATTAAAGAAACACGCACTGTTTATCTGGTATTTCTATCAAGAATTCTGAACAAGCAACTACAGGAGTTGAAGATTCTGATCAAATGGAAAAGAGAGAGAGAGAGAGAGAGAAAGTTTTGAAACAAGTGTAAAACACTTCTCTTCTTCTTCTTCTTCTCTTTTGCCACGTTTTCCTGTTATGTCTTTTGAGGTTTCTCTTGTTTCGTAAGCTCAAGCAAATTAACAGGATACCTGGAAATGAACACGCTTCTCAACCATACAATCTATCCACCTCCATCTTTTCACACACACATAGACTCACAAACTTTCAGGAGGAGGGCAGAAGGGGGAGGGGAGGAGTGAGAAAAGAACCCTAATTTCAAGTTAGCGTGATTGCTTCACTAAAAAGAACCACGCCAACAGTTTTGGCTTTTCTTGTTTCTCGTCATCGTTTCAGCTTATTTCCCATTTTTTTTGTTCCCTTTCTTCTATTTATACCATCTTTTTTTTACTACTTCTAAGTTTGTCCGCTAACATCCTGTGGTTTCTTCTCTCTTCTTTAATAACTAGACCAACATTTTTTTTCGTGTTGTTTCTTTTGAACCTGTTCCTCCTTCACAACGTTTACGTTTGCAATTCACTTTCATCTTTCAATCCTTTGTTTTCAATCTGACAATCACTTTTTCTTACAAACAAAATTATTTTTTTTTAATGCTTTTTACATTACATTCTGCATTTGTTTTAATTCTCATCATTCATGATTTCAATTAAGCCTATCATATCTCGGTTTCTCTTACTTACAGACATTCCCTCTTCTCTCTGATAAGCGTACACGTACATAGACTTTAGTAGCAATGAACAAGTCGAAACAAGTTGTTTTGTTGCTACAACGAAGTGATTATTAGTTTGGTTTCTCTTGGTATTTTGTTTTTACGTGCTACGCGGGAAACCAGCTTGTCAGGATAGGATGAATTATTCCGAAAGAGATTTCGGAAAAGAATGAAAAATAGATATTGCGTGTTTAGGTTGCTAAGTACAGTGAATTGTTTTATATTTATTCACATCACTTATGTTGACGATCTTTTCATTTTTAAGAGACTTCTTTTAAAGGGACATTTGTAAACAGTAGACGCAATACAAAAAATTGAAGATAATTTTTGCAAAATTTGTGTTCTAAAAAAGACCTATCTGATGATAGTACCAGCTTTTGTAGGATTTGATTTTAACCTGTGAAAGTTTGTGAGTTGCTCGAAATCCTGCTTTCTACAGAATATTTATCTTCTCCGGATGGAGTAATTGGGAACTTCGAAGCAAATATAGACTCTGAAAGAAGAAAAAATATTTCCAAATGAGTACTATGGTCAATTATGAAGTTGAGAAAATGTTTGAGGAGGACTAGGATACCTATGCTTTGAAAGAAAACTGAATTAAAATTTTAGAAGGTAAGTTACCGTTTTAAATTTCAAAAGTTCAAGTTATAAATTATAGCAAATCAGTGAGCTAAAGTCTGTATCAACTTCAGTGAAAATTGTCAGGAGTAGAAACAGCTGTGGATGTATATAAACCTAGGGAAAATATCTTCAAACAAGGCTGACACAAGAGTACAGAAACAAACTATCAGGATAAGAAAAAGAAGATAATGTATTGCAAAATTGAGGTGATTCTTTGTTGAACAGAGGACACCAAATCTTTCCATGAAGGTGTGATGAAAACAGTATTGTAGTTATTGTATTAGAATTTGAACAAAATGTTCTTGTAAACCATTGATTTTAATTGAATAGAAAACTTTCTTCTTAAAACTAACAGCAAAATCGAATCAGGAGATTGAAATGCAAAATGAAAATGGACATAGTACAATTTGGAAACAAGCTTCTCAATATTGCAGGCAAGAAAAATACGAAAAAAAATAGATTGTAAAATTAGCTTTCAAATTCAAATTTTGTCCTGTTTCCTTCAGGATTTAATCTCAGCCACACGAAGTGATCGCCAAGGCAGTATCTTGAATTCAACTCAGAGACCTTACCCTTTGCTTCTATCTTCAAAAGAAAAAGTCGAGTCAGACTGTTTTCATAAGACGATGTTTATGATGGATGTTAGAGACAGAACAATTTACCTGTTTATTACCAGAAAGCCACCAGTGAAGGTGAACTGATGAAGACTTTCCATTACCTTACATCGAATATAGATAACATGCTAAAATGAAAATATGTAACTTAAAGAAGAGTTCAAAAGTTCATTACGTCCTCACCCGGAATCGAAGCTGAGGTTCCTTGACAAGAACACGATCACTGATCTTGTTTTAAAAAACAGAATGTTCTCATTTTAAATTAAATGTCAGTTCGCATATCTCATTTCTACGAAAATTGTTTCTCGGTTTACAGAAAATTTTTTTTGTCAATTTTAACAAACCGTTCTTTCTGTTGTTATTTTCTTTATTGTGTAGGGTTCGTTGAACGAAATGGTTCATAGCTCCCTTTAACAACATCTGTAGACTATAGATTTCATCAGCTCCTGTAGAATATTAGTAAGAATTACAATAAAATCAAATAAAGCCTAGACCAATATCATTTAACTGATTTGACTTTTTTTTCTACTTTTTAATATGAAGTATTAAAGTTATCAAGTTATAAGTCCTTGTTTTCTCATCTCAAAATATGGCCACCTTTCATTTTAAGTTACGGGAACGTTTCTAAGGCATCTAAAAGGGAGAGAGAGAGAGAAGACATTTTGAGGCAATTATGTGCGAGGGAAAGAAAATAATATATGACAACGTTATAACATGTAAATTAATGCTGCGCGTCGCTGTCAAATTGAACCTATGTCAGGTGGAGTTCTTTTTTTTTCCTAAAAAAAGATGGTGTTTCATTTGTAAGAAAATGCTAAGAGGTTGAATGAAGGAGAGAGCAGAGAAACAAAGTCCCTTATGTCCCTTCATTTCAAACTCCGTATGTGAGGTGGGAAGAAAAGAAGAAGAGAAAGGGGAAGCAAGGAGGAGGAAATGAAGTAGAAAAGTCACATTATGAAGAAAATATTTCCACTTTTGGGTGAAGAAAATGAAGAGATGTTTCGTTTTATTACAACTTCAGTTTTTTTAGATGTCTTCTTTTTTCCCTCCCATTTCGAATATTCACTGGCAAAAGGAGTACTAGATTTTAAAAATGTCTTTACCTTTGTACTATTTACGGTGTTACGTATTTCTAACAAATGAGCACTTTCGTACCATACGACAAACATGGACACCCAAAGTGAAGGCTCATATGGTAGAGGTTCAACCAGAATTTTTAGTTTAGGAGGACGTAAATACAAAATTGCGAGATGGAAGTAGACTGTTACGGGGATTTCTATTCATTTCTAACCGTAAGATTTTTCACTAAGCTTTCGCTTGTGATCGCTTGGAGGTGTTACTGTCGCGAGCAGCCTCCAGGTCATTGGTCGCTTGAAAACTATGTCACGTGTGCAGTGATAACCAATCAAAGGGCAGATGATTTTAATTTGCCCTTCAACAATTTCTGAGAGAAGTTTCATGAGTAGCTCACATGGCGCTACAATCGCAAACTTCATACGTCCCATCTTTCTGTATAGGTTACAACTGTTTCTGGTACTACCTACCTTTTGTGTTCTCGTGGTTTTAGTAACTCTCATCTAACGGAGACTAACAGTGTTACTTGGTGTTTAAGCCCAAACTTAACAAATTTTTGATACTTTTAAGTGGACATGTTTGATACTAGGCCTACAGTTTACCCCATTTACTGTCCCATTGTAAATCAGCTTTCACAGGCTAGCTGGATCCAACTTTAATTGTTAGTTATGCATGGCACGTCCAAGTAGAATTCTTTCAAGCATATCATGAGTATGATCTCACCCTCACGTAGCCTTATTCTATGGTGAAAGTGAGAGGAACGTCTAGTAAATTAAGTCGATGACGGTCGTCAAAAGTAGTGTGTCCTCACACCCTTTTCTCGCTTTTAGTGTTTACAATCTTCACTCTTGCCTTTTACTTACTTTCTTTCCATCTTTTCCCTCAATTTCTTTCTCCCTGTATTTCCTTCCTCTTTCCTAACATTTTATTTTCTTCCTTTCCTTATTTAAAACTTTCATTCTTTTCTCCTTATTTTCTTCCTTTCCTTCTTTAATTCCTCTTTACTTACTGTTCTCATTTTACGTTCTTCCTTTCCTTATCCGTTTGCTTTCTTCCTTTCATTTTACTTTATGTTTCATTAAATTTAACTTTCTTACTTTCGTTTTACTTTGCCAATTTCCTTACTTTTACTTTCATCATTTCCTTTATACTATCACCCTTTCCTTTATTTATTTTCTTTCTTTCGTGTTTATATTCTTTCTTTCCTTATTTTCACTATCATCCTTTCGTTCTTACTTTCTCCCTTTTCTTAGTTTTACTATCATCCTTTTCTTCTTACTTTCTTTCTTTTCTTATTTTACTATCATCCGTTCCTTTTTACGTCCTTCCATTTTTACTTTCTCCTTTCTTTATTTTTATTTTCTTTCCTCCTTACTTTCTCGCTTTTCTTATTTTTACTATCATTTTTACTTTCTTTCTCTTTACTTTTACTATCATCCTTTCCTTCTTACTTTTTCCCTTAATTTATTTTTATTTTCTTTCTTTCACTTTTACTTTTTCCCTTTTCTTATACGTTTACTTTATTCTTCTCCTTTTTTACTTTCTTCTTTTCTTTATTTTTACTTTCTTGCTTTCCCTTTCAATTTCTCCATTTTTACTTTCACCCTTTATGTTTTACTTACTTTTTACATTATCTCTTTACTTGTTTCTTTTCTTTTCTTCCTTTCCATCGTATACTTCTTTTTTACTTTTCCTTATAACTTCCCTCTTTCTTCCCTTCTTTCCTTGTTCCCTTCTTTCTCTACTTGTTTCTTTTTTACCGTCTTTTCATTATGAGAAGAAACGAAACCGAGTAAACAGCAAAGAGATCAAAAAATGTTTTCCCTTCCAACCATTTGCGTTTCATAAAGACTATATTCTTTCTCTCTCTCCCTCTCTCTGTTAACCGTTCTTCAACTTAACAGAAACAACTGAGATCTTCTCTTTTCTCATATTTTCCTCCGTTTTTGTTCTTGTTATGCAACTAGAGAGGGTGTGTTCAAAGGAGAAGGGTGTGTTCTCTTTGAAAGAGGAGAAGAAGAGAATTTGTCTGTTACCCTCCTCAAGAATAAGCAGCCGACCATGTCTTCCGCCGTCAGACTTCATTCTTCGTTCGTGTACTTTCCACGCCACGTAGTTTCATAACATATCCTCTCTACTTCTCTTGTTCTCCACATTTCATCTTCATTCTATTCTCCTTCTCTTCTAAACTTTTCTTCTTCCATTGCTTGCTGTTTGTCCTTTTCAACAAGGGATACCAAACCATCATCACTTTCGTTGCCTCGTATTTCAAACGTTTACTTTAAAAAAAATCGGTTTACTTAATTAGAATACAAACAATCGAACAAAAATCGAGCTTGGCTTTACTCCGAATGTCATTTGATCCAAATATTTTCATCTTAAGTTATAAAAGTTCATAAATCATAGATAAAATAATTATACAAGGTGTGGGCAAATAAAAATTAGAATTTGCGTGTAGTAAAAAAACAAAACTGTTTAATATGTATATTAGAGGGTCATACGCGCATGTGCTGTTTGCAACCGCCCAGTTTGGAAGTTATGAGGAAGATAAGAAAGACAAAGTCCCACGTAAGCATGGAATAGCGCAATAATAATAAAATTATTGACGATAAAGGGATGTAATTAGTCGAAAATCTATGCGACATTGAAGAGATAGTACCATCTGTGCGTCGAAAGGTTTAACAGTAATATGGATGCCATCCGTGCTGTTCGGGAGTGCATACATGTTCAAACATGCTTCCAGAGCTGGCGCCAATGTATTGTCAAGCAGGAGTCTACTTTGAAAAGTAGAGACATTGATTTAAATAAAGGACTTACAGGTATGGATCTATTTATGAATTATAATTCTTATTTACCCAACCCATTTTAGATAGCAATGTTCAGTATTGTTGTCATCTGGTGTGCAAACCAACAAGTGGTTGTGCTATAATGTTATGATTCTTTCTACATTATTTGTATAAAAACTGAACAAAAATATACGTAGTACGAGCTGTGCCACTGCTACTTTAACTTATTGGTCCATAATTGATTAAAATAGATGATTGTTTACTAAACTTATTACATTCCTAGTTCAGCTGGATAAACACCAGGTGGCAGAAGAGGTGACGGGACTATGGAACTATCCTATCTATCATATTTTTTTCTTTTTCAACTCCGGAACACCAGGAAATTAAATTTACTTAAGCAACTGACCCAAAGCACCTGCGACTAGAGACAGGATAAGCACCCGAGCCTGAGCCATTCTCGCGCATGCGCATTACTTCATAAAAGCAAATATTACCTCCAACCATAGGCTTCCAGTTGCCAATTTAGCGTAGTGGCAGCATGTCGGAAATATAACCCAAAGAACACCGATTCGAACAATCGTTTAGTTTTTTTTTAATGAAAACATTTTTTTTCTTTTTTGTATATTTAAACGCATTAGGGAATTTAATAAAATTAATGAAAAAACGTATGTGGAGATTAGGTAAGTCAGGTTCGGTATTTTATTTTATTGCACACGCGATTAACTTGTGTTCTTACAAGGTGACGTTCCTGTCGCTAGTCACAAGTCCCAAAGATGCTAAGCCATTGACCTCTATCTAAAAGAGATACAGGACTGATCGCAAAATTAAAATTTTAATGAATATATGAATAGCCCAGTTACAAACACGGCCAGGTCCATTTGAAGGGCACACGGGAAGAACGATCAAGGTCCATTTTTGTTTTGTATATTGGTATCCAAATAAAAAAATAGAACATTAATGCTTTTTATCTATAGTAAACGGTTTTTGCGCGCTGCTGGAAAATTCTGCAAAGTGGACCTGGTCGTGTTTGTAATTACGCTACTCATATGAAGCCAGAGAGAGAAAAGTACAATTAATCTCGATCGTCCAGTTCCAATCTAAACAAATATGGACCACATTTTTAATTCAAAATTATTTACACTCGTTGTCAGTGTGCGGCCGTTTCTCCTTGAGTTCATTAGCTGTTAAGTCTCTAAAAATCCACAAACATCCATGCCACAACCGAGATTCGAACCTAAGGCCTTCGAGTCGCTGGCATAGCGCCCCAAACCACACGACTACCAGGTCTGCCACAGTCCTAAGTGTACAAAGCTCAAGAATTATGATATAATGCAAAAACTGGCCGTACAGCAATTACAAACGTAAAAGACGGTTAGAACTGACAATTTGGTTACACATTAGTTTAGACTAGAAATAGACAATCGAGGTTATTTTTTTATTTTGACGATGATCACTCCAGTATCGTTACGTAATGATAAGTGAATCCCAAAATTTCATTGTAATAAGTCCTGAGAGAATGTGACTGTTGAAGCAAATAGATATTTGTAAAGCAGCAGTTTCAGGATGAAAGGCTCCCAAATGGTAAAAATCTCGTTATAACGAATTTTACAGGCCCCGCGATTTGATTTCGTTGTAACGAAAATTCGTTATAATGAACATTGTATTGGAGAAAATAGAATACAGGATTTTTACTAGGAATTTCATGTTTTCCTATCGTATTATACTGTTTTCTTCCGTCCCGAGTGCTTATAGGTAAGTGAATAAAAAAACTAACACAACGCAAAGAACTTAATAATAGAAACAATGTATTAGAACATGTCGGTTTACATTGTGAACCAGAAGCATGTACTAAAGCTTCATAATTTCTTTTATGTGCTAGCCTGTTAAATAGTATTTATACGTGCATCGTCATCTGCATATGTGCATAAAAACTTTGTATGCATACAGAACTCGGAATACACGTTCGTTATTTAACGACCATTTCGTTATAAAGACATCCGCTGCCATGAATACTTTTTTTTAACACAGAATAGGGGAGAATCTGGTAGTCATGGACGGTTGGTAACCCTGGATAGTTGCCGTAACTACGATGACAGGAACCTGACAAAAGTGTAAGACTGTATAGGAGAAGAGATTTCATGGTCAAGCCGACATCTGGATTTTCGTAGAAATTCAAGTGGTCTACCTACATTACCTAATAAGCATGCAGGAGTAAGGATACAATTCAGGGCCGTCATCCTACTGCTATGATACGAGGTACGTCCAGAAAGTAAGTTTCGTTGTCAACTGTTACCATCATGGCGATTCTGCGCATGCGCGCCAAGTTTTGGGGACTCGTTGGCAAGGCACTGACAAAGTTTGGGACAGGGAGCAGCGCAGACGCTTCGTAATGAGAGTTTATAATGTGTCGGGAAATCGAGTCGCCTGTCGGATGGAAAGTAAGGTCTGTAATCCGTTACTTAAATGCAAGGAGCATGAAACCAGCAGACCTCCACCATCAAATTGGTGGAGTGTATGAGAGCTTTGGTGCGGTGATAGGTGCAACAATTTAATGACGGTAGCGGAATGAAACGGCTCTCCTCTGTAATCTTCTGCAGTTGGTCGCTTACTTCGTTTATCGCCGTGCGCATTTTCACAACCGTCCTTAAACCGCCGCACCTATCTCCGCACCATTAAAGCTCTTCTTCACACACCCTACTAATTTGATGCCGAATGTCTGCTGGTTTCACGTTCCTTGATTTCAAGTTACTGATCACAGACCTTACTTCGCACGTGGCGGGTGACTCGATTTTCCGAAACATTATAAACTCTCATTACGAAGCGTCTGCGCGGCTCTCCTGTCCCAAACTTCGTCAGTGCCTTGTGAAAGAGTTCCCACACTTGGCACGCATGCGCAGAATCGCGAGCGCACCGCCACTGTGACAACAACTGACAACGGAACTTATTTTCTGGACGTACTTCGTAGTTGAAATGAGATTTAATACTAAGGATTGCAAGGCACGATGACTCAGATGCATCTTTGTGTACCAACAGGAACGTTGCCAAATGTAAATTCTATGCAAAGGAGGTAAACCACACGTGTCACGTCATTTACAGTGAGCCAATCAGAAGAGTATATTATTCGACCCAGACCTGGTCCCTCTCCGCCCTAAAATTAAGATTTTTGTTAAATTAACATCTTGTTTAGCAAAATTATATGCATTTTACGTAAATTTTGCACCAAGACAGACCTTGGAACCTTCCCCAAATCAACTTCTGGGTACGTGCCTGTTTTCAGGCTCGTGATGGTGGCAGCTTTATATCATATATATATATATAATCTTTCAGTTTCAGGAAAGGATAGATTGCTACTGTGAAGAAACGACAATTCTTCGAAAGCGTCGCACGTAAGTGAAACGTTTTCTACAAATCCTGCATATGAAATTTTGCCAGACCTTATAAACTCGCTCTTTCAAGCCAATCTCTAGACGTGTTCACTAAAACTTCAAGAAAATATGAATGCAACGCTTCAAAGTCATTCTACATCGTAGACACTCGACGCAACTCAATGATGAACTGACAGTATCTTACCATTATTTTTCAATATCATTTCATTCGAGAAAGCACATAATTCTAGCTGACACTGGTTTCTCAGGGATTAACTGTAAAGTACCTACGGAAATTAAAAGAAGAATGTGTTTACACCCGCTGTGGATTCAGTCGCATCACCGCAAGTTCCAAACAATGGCTAATATAATAGCATATAATTACATTCGGAAAATGTTTTAACTAATTGACACACACACCAGTATTTGAGTCTAGCATGACACTACATTCGTCTGTACACTTTTCCATCCAGGGTTTTTCCAACTAACGTTTGCTGAAGTCATGTTTTCCCAAGGTATTTACTACTGCTTCAACAGACTCATTAGTATTTGTTTCTAAGAGGTCTACCATTTCCGAGAAAAATATGATTACTTATGGTTTGCCGTCTAGGCAGACCTTTACATAATATATCTTATTATTAAGGTCGATGTTTCGGAAACTGATGTAGACCTACTTTCGTCACTATTTCTGGAAAATATTTCCACATGCAAAATAAGGAAGAAAAATTAAGTTAAGCTATTTGTCATTCTTACGATTCGAAGGGACACAAATTATTCTTACAAGAACACCGTTCCGGTTCTATATTTCTTACCGCAACGGCGTTCCGGTCCATTCCGGCTCACTGTACAAACTGGAACCATGGCTTAAATTGGTTGTAATTCGGAATTGTGCAACCCGGATACTGGCGGAGAAGGTATCTGCAGACAATTATAGAGTTTGAAAATAGTTGGTTATTCTTATCTGTGTTCTAATTATTGTATTATGTGCTAGGTTATAGGACTACGAACGTCCTTTGTTTGGGTTAATTTATAACAATTATATCATATAACCATAGCAACTTTGTTTATTCTAGTCAGTTTTAAACGACTATCCTCTAAAATGTCTTTCTAGGATGGTCTATTTATTTTACAATTATTATAATACCTTTGGCGCTTTACGCTTCTACACTTTCAGCTGTGAAAGAGATGTCACAGGAGCAACTAGACAAAAATAAATAAAGAAGAAGTAGTTGGTGTTGCCAGTTAGTTTCGTGCATGTTATAGGACAGCATCTAAGTAACTGGATTAAGAATACCTGGCAACACTCTGGCTGAAAATCACAACCTTATATTTACAAAAGAAGAAAAGTAAAGAAGAATAAAATAGACGGTGATGTTGCCAGTGCATTTTAAGCATGCGGTAGAAAGTTTCTGAGCAACTGGACTCTGTTCAACGCCTGCAATACTTTTGACTTCTTCAGCCGAAAACATGTTTAATAAACATTCACATTGGTTTGCTTCTCGCGTTGTCTAAAACAGAAATACATGATCTAGAGTACGCGACAGCAGATTTACGTCAACGCATCTGCATAAATACACTAATTTGGTTTCATTGCTTTAGAGAACGCTTTGTTTGTGCTTAGAAATTTTATTATTGCTAGTTCTCACAGTCTCTATGAATGAAATATAAACACTAAACTTAGCTTGGAATATTTATTTACTTTCACCGCCCTCTGTGAAGCATTTGTAAACAAAAGCGACTACTACATTATGATATGGTACACGGAAAGAAATAAAAGGTTACTAGCAACCCAAAAATGGGTTAATGTAACAGAGTGAGTTGGTAAATATAGAGCCTAATAAGTACAAGGTTACAGCAACCCAACTAAAAAGGTTAGATCCAGTGGGTTGGTGTAACCCTCCACGTAGGTTATTTTGAAGGGTTATGATAAACAACTGTACTCAGTTACTTTAACCCACCCCAAAGAAAATTTGAAAAAAAAAGTGGTAAAATCGTCTGAAAGCAAGTTACTGTTATTATTTACACTACATATAGCTTATTATAGCTATCTTTGTAAAACAAAAAGTGTGCGCCAGGTTGGGATCGAACCATGGACCTCATCCATAGCAGTCCGAAGTGCTACCAACTACTCCACCGATCACCTGAAGTGTACGGTCGATAATGCATGTATTTCCAAAGTTACACTACTGTGATATTCATTATACGAATCTCAATGTTTCATATTACACTTTGTCATTAACAGAATATTAATAATAATTTATATAACACTACATTCCTAGATTTAGGGTTGCTAGGTTACCTCCTAAGTTTCACGTTAACGTTTTGGCCTCGGTACAAAGCTTCCATGTGGAAGCCCCTCAGTGTTCAATGACCGCCATCTCGTATACACGAGACTCGGTTTAGCTAACCCTCATTAAGGTTAAAAAATAACTAATTCTCAGAAGGTTAAATTTACCTGCACATTAAACGGTTAGCATAACCGAGCAGTGGGTCAATCATGTTGTTTAAATTAACCGTGTTGTTTGTTTATTCCTTCTTGTACCAATCGTGTAGGTAACTTGCTACCCACGAATGGGTTGTTTTTACCCTGATTTCTCTTAACCTTTTTCAACGGGTTACCATTTAGCTACAGAATTAGGTACTTTCATGTCTCGAAAGGGTTGTGATAAATAACCAGTAGGTTATGTGCAACCCTTTTGGTCATTAACCTAGCAAAATCTTGACTTAGTTAAAACTAATTTCTTTCCGTGTAGGAGACGGTAATTTTGCAAATGCTAAAATTGACCGTTTATATTCTTTCTTAAAGGAAAAAGTAAGTTAACATACTCAAAAATGAAACACACTAAATTTTACGTGGAATGAGATTTAAGTATTATAAGACTGCAACATCCTATATTCGGATCAGAGATGAATCCAAGGAGTGACCGGGGGAAAGTTGCCCCCCGGGCAGTGCAATGTCATTCCCGGCATCAAGAGGAAGAAAAATTAATATTTTAAATGTTTCGTTCATTTATTTATGTTACATGCTATTTTGTAGCCCAGAGAGATCTACAAAGGCTAAGGGAAAATAACCTGGAATAAAAATATCATGGTGAAGGGAAGCAGTTTCACCATTACCACTCTGAGGCTCAAGGTGAATGACAAGGCAAGGCTCAGAGATGAACTGAGGACGACATCTTGAATTTCTGCCTTTACTGCGAGGTCGTAGAGTTGACAACTTTACACCGCGAAATCGTGTCAGGAAATGATA
Organism: Lepisma saccharinum; assembly: GCA_022664845.1. Taxonomy (NCBI): domain Eukaryota; kingdom Metazoa; phylum Arthropoda; class Insecta; order Zygentoma; family Lepismatidae; genus Lepisma; species Lepisma saccharinum. The sequence goes on along the minus strand of JAGDQP010033984.1, from coordinate 2,798 downwards.
ACACATGGTTTTATAAATTCTCCCGGGGTAAAAGATTGCGGAGCTAAGCTAGTCCCACATTCGGATTTCTAGGCGAGAACTGGAGATTTCAGAGGACCCCAAAACCAGTTATGAAATATATTAGACTAGGAATGTGGAACGTACGAATTTTATTTAAAACGACCGTTCCCTGACATAATCCCAGTAGCACATAAACGTTGGTACATTTACCGAAATGTCCGACTGTTTAACGGTTTATTCCATGTTTAGAATCAACATAGTTTTCAACATCAACAAGTGGAGTATTTGGGAATATGTTTTTGTAACGTTATATTTGTCCAACTGTTCAACGCCTCAAAACCACCTTTTTTTCATTTGAGCAAAAGAGAGCATTGAACTTCATGACACAGAATTACTCACCAAAGCTGCTGTTTTCATCAAAAAGATACGATCGCCTAGACTCGTATATACATAAATTTTACTTCAGAGAAAGTTTTCGTAGCATAAAAGAAATACTAAAATAGTAATTACTCGCTACATGGCTTCGTGTATGAGTAACTAGTATCACGAGCTACTAACGCGACGAATGCAAAAAGTTCCATCTTCGAATCCCACTGCAGACGCGTGGAAAATTTACAAACTCTGTTTTTTTTTTAAATGCAAAACGTGGTTTTGAGTCGTTAAATAGGTGGGCAAATACAACATTAAAAAGGTTGTTCATCGTCCACCTCTTGCCATTGAAGACTACGTTGATTTTAAACGGCGAAAAACCTGTTGAACAGGAGGACATTTAGGTACATATACAACGTTAAAATCACGTAACTGAACTAATGTTGAACCCACCGTTCTTTAACGTTTGTGTGCTACTGGGAATATGCGAGAAAGCGAACTACAGGACGTACTAGCTATACAAGAAGTTCAGTGACGGAGTCAAAATAACATTCGACAAATCAAATACACTTTCTATAAAGGGGAACTCAGTCACATGTTTTTGGAACTGGATTCTTCATTAATAACCGTATCATTCCTGTGGTTTAGAATGTAGGGTTTGGGATGAAAGATTATCCTAAATTACAATATCTATTCGATGGTGCAATATGGTTTGCATAAATGTCTATACTCCGACGGAGAAACCTGATGTTAAGGACAAAGTTACGTTTTACGATGAGGTAGAGAGGTTGTTTGTCAGATTACTGAAGTATTATGCGAAAAATTGTTTCAGTGCAAAGGAAGTTAGTGAAAGAAGTTTTAGACCTACTACAGGGAAATAAAGTCTTCAAGA
>JAGDQP010033983.1:0-20375 GCA_022664845.1 Lepisma saccharinum | reverse complement strand
ATATTGATTCTCATAAAATCTGAATATGAGTGAGGCTCAGTAGAACATCTATGGCATAACATTCGGGAGGGCCGGAGTTCAAATCCCATGGTGTTCTTTCTGAACGACATTTTTCGTGTTTTTGCACTTCTATACGAAAAATTCCGACTTTGTTCCTTACCTTAAGGCCTGGATCGATCCCTTCCCATTTTCGTTTCCTGTATTTATTAATAATGACGTTCTTTGTCACTTTTAATATTACAGCCATGTTTCAATTGACTTAAACTAGGATATTACCTCGGCTAAGGTAATATCCTATTAAACTAGGATATTACCTCATATAAGGTATGTAACGTTGGCTTCAACTTGTCAAAACGGGACGCTAACTGCAATGAGAGACGAGCACATCCGAGTCTTGCTGCCAGCCAACCTTAACTGATTTATTCACGTCTTCGCGGATTTCCATCACTTTCACCACGCAAATAGAGAGTTTTTGTCATTTAATGGCTCATCTCGTAATGATTGTGCTATTTATTTTAATACAGAAAAGCACATGCCACAGGTACATTACGGAAGGAGACATTAAGTAGCAAAAATTATCAATCTGAAGTAAAAAGTCAGTTTCCATTGGGCAGGTTTGTGCTTTTTCCCATTGAGCCCCTCAAATATTTCTTTTTTATATATATATATATATATATATATATATATATATTAAGCCTATTGTATATTCTTAATATAATAGTTTCATTTGTAAACAATGTATGCGATAACATAATTGTTTTCACCGTAGAGCAATAAACAGTTTGTTATTCCCAAAGCATTTAATCGTGGCATGTGCCCTTATTTGACAGGGACACTCATTTGTATAATAAGAGTACAGCCTAAAAACTGCATTCTGTTTGTCTGTATGGTTTTTCAGAAGTTCAGTAACAGCGGGTGGATCGGATGAGTGATTTTACTGTAATGTAAAGTCCCCTCCCATTCAAAAATGTGTTCAATTCGACCTTCAATGAAAGTTCGACCTTCTCCTGAGTAGTGTACGTGCCATCCGTGGTTTTCTTGTAATCTACAGCATAATCAATTTTCGTCAATCTAAAATAAATACTGTAATTAATCAGTGCTTTAATACACTACATTACAATGAATATATTTCAGCTACGTTCTGTATGTATTTATGCAATATGCAGAGTGATATAGAAAGGAGTGTACATCTTTTGAGGGTGAATTCCTCTTATTGAAACAAGAAAATAGTTTACATAAGTATGGGTAAAGTTCCGCTTCGTTTTTGATATATAGAATTTCCAACATGCAGTACAAAATCACCTCATTTCAAGGGTAAATTTAGTGAATTTTTCGCTTTTGCACCTTGATGTGTCTTTGAACAAAATATCAATATTTTAGGTCATAAATTTATATACGTGTATATTCAAAAGATGAATTCGAACCTGGTTTTATTTTTTGATTGTCACTTGAATCCTTTTCTTCGGAGCCCCTCAAATATACTCTGTCTTCTTGTTACTTTTCTTAATATAATGGGGTGAAATTGTAGAAAAAAAAAGGGTATAGTTACGGGGAAAATGTGTTTTCTTAAATACCCATATTAGAGCAAGACATCAATGTCATGTCATTTCTATCAATCCAGATCATGTGGTTCCTTCTTCTAGATGAATACCAACACTTGGGACCAAGTGCGTCTCGTTTTGACGACGTGCTCTTGTATTGCATAATATTATCTATGAATTAAAATTCTGAAACGTTTAGTCATATTTTCTGCCAGTATGTTATTACTTATTGAAGTATAATTGTACAGAAATATTATTATTGTATATTTTTTTTGTACTAAAGTATCAAAAAACGTGGTATTTTATTCGAGTAAAAAATATGTGTATGTGTAATAGAACTTCCAGTTTCGGTGACGTCTTTGGGAATATTTCCGCTTGACTTACTTCTTGTTCTTGAATTTCCCTTATGGTCCATTACTTGTTGATGCTGCGCGGCTAACTTCTTAATTCTCTTCTACTGTTAATCTCACGGATCGCTCTATGAGTTCACTTTGACGTTTGTAGATGAAACTAACTAAGAGTTTCATCTACAGAGTTGTAGATGAAACTACAGGGTAGCCCACTCTACCCTGTATTGTGGGCTACACAAAAGAAAAGAGTACAGCAGCCAAAGCGACCACAAGCAAAAGCTCCAACATATCTAACTAATAAGTTAAACGTCGATGTTGACTAAAAAACGATTTATTAAACAGAGGCTTATACAGTACATGAGATTCTCTCTACACATTTTTTTTAGTATTAGCCATGTTGGTGTCATGCGTAATCCCCACTGATAGGGTTACGCCCTCTATTGGGGAAAAGATTTTGGTTTATGTTTTTATTATTATTGTGGTCAAAGAGATTCAGATTAAATATGTCAACTTACCTAGCTTCGAAGGCTTCTTTTTGTATGTTTGTTTGGGCCACGTCGGTCTAGATGTTATGAGCACGTTCGATATGATAGCGGGGACTGGTCTTCCATTCCTTGAGAGGTACTGTTAACTGTTTGTGGTTTTATGCGTATGATGGTATGATGTAGTCGTGTGGTTGCGGATCTATGAACGCTGTCAGGTGTGGGACTTCTGGATGGTTGTCTGGCAGAGTGAAGAGATTGAGACTGAGCAATAGGCAAAAGCTGTGTGTGGTGTTTTGTAAGTTGCTTCGTGATGCATGCCTTCGAGAAGAACCGGATGGTAGGCTTCGTATCGGTTAGTGATATAGCGGATTTTTAGTGTTTCCAGATGGTATGGTATGTTTGGCATCGTGACCAGTTCGTAGAGTTCAGCAACTGTACTAGGAAGTTTGATTCGGTGTGCTATGCGGAATGCATGTCTTTCTAGGATTTTAGTTTATTGTCAAATTGTTCTTGTGCTGGAATTCAAGCGACGTGGACAAATGTCAGAACTGGGCGGAGAAATGCTTTATAGGTGTTAAGTACGGCAGTCGGATTGATGCCCCACGAAGTTCCTGTCATTCGTTTTAGTAGGTTTAGGCAGTTGTATGCTTTCTTGGTGAGTGCTTCGAGATTTGGATTCCAGGTGAGGTGATAGTCGTAGGTGAGTCCTAGGTATTTTACTTCGTGGATAAGTCTGATTGGAGTTTGCTGTATGTGTATAGTTAGGTTATTCGTGTTACGTCGAACTCTGGTACGCTGTCTTGGTGGTATAAAGAGAATAGCTTGGGTTTTTGCAGCGTTGATTGTGAGTTGCCACTGGTCAATTCAGTGACTGAATGTGTCTATTGTAGTTTGTATTGTTCGGTTTATTTGTTGAACGGTTTGTGTTGTTGCAAGGAATGCGTGTCGTCTGCATATTGGTATAACTGTATGTTATCGGGTAGGGCTAGTAGATCTGAGCTGAACAAGATGTAGAGCAGTGGTGAAAGTGCTGAACCTTGTCGTACTCCACTGTTTAAGAAGACCGGGAAGGAATTACTTTGGTTGATACTGATATATGCGAGGCGGTTTGTCAGAAAGTTATAGATGTACCAGATATATGCTATTGGTAGTTAAAATTGGAGAAATTTCCATAGTAGGTCTTGGTGCCAGACTTTATCGAACGCTTTCTCCAGATCGAATAGTACAAGGCAGGAAGGTTTGCGGGTGTTATATTGGTTTGTGATGTGGTTGGTGATTGGTCCTGGATACTGTATCTTGGGCTGAAACCTGCCTGCTGGTCTGGTAGTAGGTGTCTGTCCTTTAGGTGGGTGTAGAGGCGATGTACCAGTATACGCTCGAGTACCTTGCTAAGAGTTGGTGTCAGTTGTATCGTACATCTAGTTTTTCATATATAATGCTAGCCAAGGCTAGCCCCTCAAATGGGCTGTAGCCTTTATCTAGGAAGAGAGGCTGACGGAAAGTTAGATTATGAGGATTTTGGTTGGTCTAAGAGGTTTTGGTCATCTATTTTATTTACTGCATTCATTAATCACAGGTTATTATGAGTTTTCCTCATAATCATAAATATTGGGGAAGGTTTTATTATTTGTTAAAAGGTGATGATGTAAGATGTGATGGATATGATGTGCAATAGACCCCACAATACTTTGGCTCATGTTAGACGCATGATTGATAATCTTCTCGTCTAGGGGTGACTATAGACGGTGATGAGGACAGATGGACCCTTGCGTTCAAGATGGTTACTGTAGAATTGATGATGGTGCAATATAGTGAGGGATGACTGGTGCACTATATGCAGTTATCAAATGTATATCTGGGTTATATGGTGGCAATGTTTGAGTGTAAAGGATGAAGAGTAGAGAAAGTGGGCTGATTATGTATGTAGGCGGTGTGTTGTTTTGTTCGTGTGAATGAATTATGTCGTTAAAAAGAGGGTGTTCACTTTCGTATCTATTTTGTATGTATTTAGTGCGCAGCCTTTCGAGAATGAGAAGAAGATGTGGGAAGTTAATACGATGATATAAATCCTATGTTGGACTAGGTAGTTTTATTCTGTATGCGAAACGGAGTGCGTGTGTTTACAGAATTTATATTTTATTATAGATATGTTTGTCTACGGCAATCCAGGCAGTTAGTCCGTAGGTCAATACGGGTCTTAAGAATACTTTGTATGTGTTTAGTACAATTTGAGCTTTAAGTCCCCATGTGGTTTCGGTGAGTCTTTTCAGTAGGTTGAGGCGGTTTCTTGCTTTGGCTATGATCTTGTTTAAGTGTGGTTTCCAAGTGAGATGATGATCTATAACAAGGCCTAGATAGGTGACTGTTTTGGAAGGGTTTATTGGGTTATTCTGTACTTTGACGTCTAGTCGTGAGGGATTTTGATGAACACGAGAACGGTGGTATGAAAACGATGGCTTGTGTTTTAGTTGAGTTTACTGTGAGCTCCTACTTTTCGCACCATGAAGTAAATGTGTTGATGACTTCATTTAGAGTTCGATTGATGGTTTGGATAGTTCTTCCGAGTGCGAGGAATACTGTGTCATCTGCAAATTGATAAATCTTGATGTTTGGTGGGAGAGGAGGTAGATCAGCAACAAAGAGGAAGTAGAGAAGTGGAGAGAGTGCAGAGTCTTGAGGAACTCCGAAATGAAGGAATATAGGATGAGAGATACTGGAATTTAGGGAGATGTAGGTTGTACGATTGCTTAGGAAATGAAAGATAAATCGAATGTAGGTACGAGGGAGTTGAAATGATCGAAGTTTAGTAATTAGGGCTTGGTGCCATACTTTGTCAAAAACTTTTTCAAGATCAAACAAAATTAGACATGAAGGGTTATTTGTGTTATAGTGGTTAACGATGGTGTTTATGAGACGAAGCAGTTGATCGTTGATGCTGAAATGTGGACGAAATCCGGCTTGGTATATAGGTAGGTGTTTTAGTTCTGCTAGGTGAGTGTGAAGGCGATTGACGAGTATTTTTTCTAAAGTTTTGCTTAGGGTGGAGGTAAGTTGGATGGGTAAATATGAGGATACAAGATTCGGTGTTTTCTGGGGTTTCGGAAACATGAGGTTTTTTTTTAGGTTTTCCATGTAATGGGGAAGAATCCTGTACGGAGTATGAAGGTGTAGACAGAGGCTAGAAGGTCAATGAGGATGAGGGGAGCTTATTTCAGGTGACGGTAGGTTATGGTGTGGTTGCCAGGAGCTGTAGTGCATTTGCGGGCGATCGTTTGGGTGATTTCTGTGGGGTGATTGGTGTAATGAGTGGTTGATCAGGTAGTGTATGTGTTTTATTTGGTTGTATGTATGGCGAGTTAAAGTTTATTCTTTCGGCGGGATGTCTACGGAAAGGATTTATAGGTGGAGGTGGAATTAATATATCTTGAAGATATGTGGCGAGTCTGAAAGTAATGCCTGATTGCTATTAAGTACGGGATACGCGGTTTTTGTGTGTTTTCCTGTTAGTTGATTGAATGTGTTCCAGTACTTCGTGGGGTGAGAAGTGTCGGCGAGTTTGTTACATGTTCTGATCCACTGGCGTAGTTTGTAGGCTTTAATGTGGAGTATCCTCTGGAATTGCCGGTGTAGTCTGAGTGATTCGGGGTTGCCTGATCTTTGATAATCTCGGTAGAATTGTCGGAAACGTTGGATAAACGTAAGATATTGTGGTGGTAGGTTAAGCCTGTGAGGATGGATGTATTGTTGTGGTAGGTATGTAGGTGTCTGATGCTTGTTTTATGGTGGAAGTAATATGATCTATAGTATTATATAGTTCTCCTTCTGATATGGGAGCTTCTATATGTTGAATATGTTGCTCTATGAAGTTTCGGTATTCTGTCCAGTTAGCTTGGTCAAATCTAAGAAGGTGACGGGGATGTGCATTTTGAGGCTGGTTGCAGTGTTGTGGATCCTGAAGGGTTAACTTAATTGGGGCATGGTCACTTCCCATTAGATCTAAAACTTCTATTGTGCATCTGTTTAGTAGGTGTGTTGAGGTGATAACTATGTCTGGAGTTGTGTTTGAAATTGGTCTTGTGGACTTTTGTATGTTATAGACAGTGCCGGTTGTTCGATATTCGATGAAATCACGAAAATCTGTTTCTTCTCTGTCCGCCATACTGTGAATATTGACGTCAGCCATAATAATATAGTTAGTGAAAGTGTTAAATATGTCTGCGAATAAGTTATGTGGGATGGGGTGTCCGGGGCTTACGTATATTGTGGCTAGTGTGATGTAAATTTGCTGAAAATATAGAGTAGTGATGAGGTATTCAGGGATGTTTTGGAGAGGTGAGGTATATTGACGGTGTGCGATGTTTAATGGGATGCCTATTGCTGTGCCGCCATTTGCTCTTTGAGCTGTAATATTGCTGTAATGGTTGAGTAGGTTACAAGAGGATGTTCGATTTAAGGTGTGTCTCATTGAGAATGGATGTGTTCTTCTAAAAGTAGTTGTTCGAATAGAACTTTATGGTGCGGAAGGGATCGTATGTTTAGAAATAGAAATGCTAGTGCCATGATTATTATGTGTCTGGTAGTTGCCATTGTGGAGTTAGACTTCTATTTCATATGCGGTTGCATGACAGTAGATGTATGGAGCAGAATAGGTTGCACTGAAGCTTACATTTAAAGTTGTTCTTGCAGCGTATTGGATTGTTGTGAAATATGATGTCTTTGAAATGGGTGTAGATTTTGCAGTGTGGCGGTGATTAATTTTAGTAGAAGATCTATAGTGATTGACTGGTAGACGGGTGTGATTGCAGAAGTTGGTTGTGGTTTTTGTTCTGTTGTCCGTAGTGGTACAATTAATTCAGGTTTGTTAGGTTCTGCAGCCGGTCGTGATTTACACTATAGCTGAGTGTTGGATGTGCTTCGTTGCATGTGTTACACTTAGGTTGCTGTTGGAGATTTGTGCAGGATTTTGTAGCCTGAGGTCCCGAGCAATATCCACATTTTGTTTCATTTGTGCATTTTGATGTTGGATGATCATTGTAGCGTTGGCATTTTTCGCATCGTACAGGTAGTGGTGGTGCTGAATGTGACGGCTCTACTCGGTATCTCTTTCTGTATATATATTCGCCGTTGGTGAGAAGATCGTCGATTGTTTCCTGACTATTTCGAAGAACCATGATGATGTACGTTGTACTGCCCTGTTTTGATTTGATGCGTATACATTTCCGTATAGAATACCCTTCAAGTTTAAGTTCTTCTTCCGCTTCTACATCTGTGATGTCGAGTTAGACGCCGCGTATAACGACTGATAGCATAGGAAATTTTCTTGGTGGTGGTGGCTGTCGGATGGATTTGGGTTCTAGTTGTGAAATGATAGCATTTTTCCCAAATATTTCGAAACTATGCTTGTTCCGGATTGTTTTCGCTAGATTAGGATCTGTAGAATGATTGATGATACCATTTCTGGGTGGAATTAATCTGAATATGGTGTCACGTGAGACGTACTTTTAAAACTGTTGCATGAGAATTTTAGGAACTTGAAATTTCGGATCATAGTTGCTTAGTAGAAAAGTATTTGGTTTTGGTGCTGAAGCTTTCGTAAGATCTGGAAATTGATATTTATCTGCAATGTCCATGATATGTTGACCATCGGAGTCAGTGTCATTGATTGCATGAGTTTTCTTTGTCGGAGGTGAGTTTGGATTACTTTGATGAGGTGACCTGGAACGAAATCGATCTGATGATTTTCCTTGAAGTCTGTTTGAAAGTTCCGGTTTTCTAACGAGTGAAGAGTATCTCGGAGGTCCTGGTGCTGTTGGTGGCAGTCTGTGTTGATACTGTTGTTCCTGATGATGATCTGCTATGATAAATAAGATGAGAGCCAGAGGTCCTAGTATTCCCGTCAAATATATGAAGAGTTTCACTGTGAACTGTCTTGATGGGATGATGACAAAAAATGCAATGGCTGCTTCTCAAACTAACTTTCGCCCTCCGACACTGAACAGTGACGTCAATCTTATTATGACTGTAAACGTGTTAGTCTCACTTGTGCGTATTGCTTCACAAGGTCCTCGGAAACACGCTAACAAATCACAAATAAACTAGGTAAAGTTATCTACATCTAGTTTTCACTAAGGCCTATTTACAATCAAAGTATACTTAACCATTTGGTGCACATAAAACTTTGTTATGATCAAATACTCATATATCAATTGTTTAGTTTGTTTACCAATCAGTATTTACTAAGTGTAAATGCTGTGCTAATAATTCAACCATTAAAATAACAATTTAACTATATATATAACAAAGTTGCTCACTTCGAATTTCTATTCATAAAAGTAGAATCAACCGAGAATTTTTTGTAACTTCCAAAATTAACTGATAAACAATATAGAATCTTTCTCTCTTTTTTTAAAATTCAATTACTGTTTTAAATTATATACGCAACAAACAATTAATTAAAGTTTTATTTGTTTTAAAATATAAATATTTTACATTTTCCTTCGATCACTCTGAAGGGCTATAACATATATAGAAATGTTTTAATGTGAATTTATTCTGAAAGAAACAATTTTTAACATAAACGTAAATATTTTTAAGTACTAAACATAAAAATCATTATTCTTTGCGTTCCTTTAAGTAATATTTCACTTTAAGGTAATTCCGGGAGTTACAGTATGCCCCACTTAACAATAAAATTTCACAGTATATTGTAATCATATATGAATTGAATAAAACATATGCCATTCAAAGTGGTGGTCATTATAGAAAAACCTAAAGATAATAAATTCACAATACTTAGTTTTATATCAAAGATTATTACGAAAATCTAAGGCACTGCGTTTATCCAACTGTCCTGAACATGCGGAAAAGATGCCCCACCAACTTGGGAGAAACGCCTTACATCAATGAAATTAATACAGTTCATCCGAAATGTTCCATTTGTTTAACAACATTATTATCTATGGATAAAATTCGAGAAAAAATTCCTCACAATTTTTCTGGCTCACTCTCGAAATAGGAAAAATATGACTTAAACCATATATGATATCCCTGCCTTTAATTTATTTCTCGTACTAACCTCATTAAATTAAAAATAATTCAAATGCAATTAAACACTCATAAAGAACGAAAACTATCTACGATAATGTTGGTCCTAAGTACTGGGTTTCCCTTTTTTAAAATATTTACGTCCAAAATAATTAAGTTCGTATTCAATAACTTCTCAAGCCAATGTGAAAATTTATTAATATTATAATTTCAGTAGTAACTGTAAAATTCTTCTAAGAATGTATCATAAAAATAAACTACAGCTTACAAAAAATAAAACACGGGGTTTTAAGGCTAAATGCAAGTTAATTTTGCCTCCTTTTTCGGTGCTACATCAATTAGTCAAATTTCAGTGCAGGTAAACAGAAATTAAGTTTCACTGGCCAAAGTTCGTTTTGTGCTTCCATAATGGGTACTCTTAGTTTTAAAGGAATCCAAGTGTGCTAACATAAATATTGTGTACAGATAGTTTTGGATAAAAAAAATGACCTAAGTCTTTTTTTTTTATTACTTTAATGCTCTTTGAGTAACTTTTGCACAGGTCGAGATAGAGAAAAGGAGAGGATGTAGAAAGGAAATCGTTAAAGCCTAGTTTGTATGTATTATCCCAGCATTCACGTGGTGTGATTAATGAAAAACACTGAAAAACCTCAGTCAGAATGGTCGGTTGTGGGGTTCGAATCCGCATACCTCCCCATTGCCGTTCCGAATCCCACAACTCTACCGCCTGGAAGGGTCGGTAGGTATGTTTCAAGTATTATATACACAAAACATTTATGTGTTCAAAGACATGTCTGATACTTTTTGCTTCAATGCTTACATTCAACGAAATATTGATGCAGGCAGCATTTTTGTATAACAAGAAAACGAATCCTCACAAGTGGAGTTCGAAATACCTATTTAGGGATAGGATTCTTAAATTTATCAAGTACTACACCGTCAGTCACAGAATAGATAGTTTTACTTTAGAATTGCGAGTAACAATTAAATCTCTCCTGGAATTGCCTTATAGTAGTCTAGCAAAATATTGCATGGGAAAACGACATAAAACACTTCAAGCGGAATATTTTCTATCTTCAATAGCAGTGAAAGTTCAAAAATTACAATTTTCAACTAAAATCAATATGCATTCTAAGGAATTAAGCGAAGTATAGTAGTAAAAATGAATATAGTTATTTATAATAGTACAATAAATGAAACTCGGTTATAATTCGCAATCAGGAGACATATATGACCTGCCAGAGCAGGAGGTTGTTGTATTTCGTCACTCCATTGAGATCACAATATGGTATTAATCATGTCAATGTAATGCCTTATCATGTTTTGTATAATTAAAAATCCTATCCCAAATAGATTATGCGTACTGTTATTAAGTAAAGTACGCACACCAACTGAAATTCATTAGAGAAGCTGTAACAGAAAAAACAATACTGCGTTGGTCCAGAATGTTTAGGTGGGTTATGAACACAAAGAGGGAGTTTTTTTCTTACAACTGAGCTAGTTGCAATTTTTAAGGCCTTTCGTCATATTTTGCCCAGGCCAGAATGTGTTAGGTAGAGGATGAGGAAGGTGTCGGCAAGGGCCTTTCTTAAGGTACTATCCAGACATTCACCTGGTGAAACTTAGGGAATCCATGGAAAACCTCAATCATGGTAGTCGGCCACGGGGTTCGAACCCACATGCCTAACCATTGCGGCTCTGAAGTCCGCGACGTTGTCGTCTGTACCACGAGGACTGGGTGACTAGTTGCAAGTTGGAACTACGACTGAATAAATAGTTCCAAACATACGGATGTCATGATAGAATCGGACCAGTCACAAAATTATATCTTCACCAAATATGGAATTCAGTAGCCGAATGACACAGTGTATTCCTTCGTAGCTGCTGAAGAGGATAATGTGTTCTTAATTTATATGTCAAGTACTTTCTAATCGTCGTAAGACTCAAAAGAAAGAATTTTTATCTGCAGGCGACGAGAGACCTTCAACAACAGGTGCTGACAGAGTTAAGCATGAACATTCTTAAATCCATTTGAAGTCATGTATTTTTAACTATTTTTTACTTGTGATAATAAGAATACTCGAATGGGTTTCAATTGATTTTACCTCTTAATAAGTTATCATTATATGTAGCTGCAAAAAAAATATTAAACTGATGAAAGAATTGAAAATATTAATTTATTTTTTATTCTTTGCAGGTTGTAGTATTCGAACACTATTCCCCGGGAACTGAGATAATATTCGCAGATACGCCGAATCTGGGATGAAAGAAAGCAGTAGTTGTCATTAATTTCCATAGTTGATGTAGAACCTATGTAGAAATCAATTTCTTTGTAATTAGTATTAAACAATTCAACTATTTTTTGTGTGTTTTATTGCTACCAAGATTTCGTAACGTAAATAAAGGGGCCCTATGGCTCTGGACTAAATAAACACTGGAGACTAAACATTAAATAGCCAAATACATCAGACACCCATGACGATGCGTCGTATTCAAATGTCGATATGGCTGGCTTATTTTATGTTTATATGGGAGGTTCTAGTAATGCAGTATGAATAAGATTATCCAGTTGTTTTAGCTTAACAGAAATTGTTGCGTCGTTGAAAGCAATTGAGATCAATTCAAAATAACTAAGGATTTATTTTTGAAGAGATTCTGATTAAATTAAAGACTCCTAGATTTCGTTTTACCTCTATCTGCAAGTCGTCGACATTATGTATTCATATTATCTTTATACGATGTATATCTAATTTAACTGTTTTCGGAAGTAATGATTGAAAATTGCTTTCCTATTTCTGAGTATGTCTACTTACGGGAAAAAAACTTGAATAACGATAACCTTACTAACTAGCTGTCAGAACCGATGGTCGTTAATTTAACTTCAGTTTACATTGAAAGTGGTGCTAAATGTGGGTAATAATTACGAGTTAGACGATTACAAATGTAAAAGCTGTCTTTTTAATGCGTTTCTGTGGTTTCTAAGTAAAGATTGCTCTGTGCTTCTCGTTAGTAATTAAGAGCACCTTTCAATAAGGAAATTGAAAGACCGGAATTGTTTTCCCGAACTGGTTCAGTGATAAGTTGTGCCTTATCCGTAACCGCGAAGAAAAGGCATTACAAACAATAGTTTATATTTTGTAAATTAATCCAATTTTTAATTTTAACAACAATGAAATGTTTATTTCTGAAAAAATAAGTTAGTTTAACAAATGAACACTAATTCTCAAAAGTCACATCACATTAACTTCTGAAATAACGCATACTTACTCCAACTGATTTTAGGTTTCCAGAAACATATAAAAAACAATTAGAACTGAATTTAATATTTCTGAAGTGTTACAGAAATTTGAAGAAGGGAACTTCTCACTTATGCCTTCCCAGGAGGCAACGTACCAAGAATAGATTATACATTCCCTCGCTGAACTGAGATACTGAGACACTGGATTAGAAAGGTAGTCGCACGGGCATCACCAGAAACGATCTGTAATTCCCGACCAACCTCTTTAATAAAATTAAGGCCTCCCGTGCTCCATGTACCACTTGATTCAATTTTCGATCTCAACAAAAATAATCTTAGCAAGTAGATTAAGCACGGTCGCTTCCAGTGACCTAAAATAGTACTATGTTAGTTCTATGTTCCGCGCCTGGACACAAGGATGCAAAATTTGGTGGAAATCGATGCACACATGTAGATTAGTCCCTACATACATACAAACAAACAAACAAATATTCATTTTTAATATATATACGGCAGGTTTCACCACCGCTGGTTAAAAAAACTAACAATCCGTTAAGCGCAATTTAACGTCTGATTAAGGGAAATAGCTGTTTCTCCAACATCGGTTAACTCTAACGGTCTGTTAAAGCTCCCGTTAACTTTAATTATCCGAATTTCTGCGATTAATTATTTAACAGTACGATAGTGATGTTACTCAGAAGTTTGAAAAGGGAAAGAAAGTAAAACATACAATTACGTTATAATAGAATGAATATATACTTTTGCACACTACTGTTCAATACGTTTTATCATCGAAACCCATATTTTAATTAAATAAATTACTAAAATGAATGTTAGGACTTGGTGAAATTTCCAATGCTAATATCAGGACTTGGTGTGGGCACTGTTTGCTGTTGACTTTGATACGTAATTCGTTAGTGCGTGTTATATTCAAACAGTTTATATTTTAGTTGCGGTGGTTCGAACCTTGGCCAGGATACAAATATCTTGAATGTGATAGTTATATAATATTTTGCTTCTTAAATGCTTTTTATACATTAAAATTAAATTCAATCTATTTACGTATTTTGCGAAATTAACACTCCATATTTTACGGAACACTCAAGAAATTTAACACTTTGTCTCTCCTTTTTAGGGTTCAGCCAGAACTCTGATTTATCCCGGATTTCACCAGATATTCCCATAAAATCTAAATGAATGAAACGAGGGAATAATTTTATTAAAAATTACAATGTTTTGCGCTAAAATCACTGTTAATTATACTCTAGCACCAAGATGGTAGGACCTACTTAATCGTTTGAATGGAAATTATATATTACTTTTTAAAAGTAAAGTAACATATAGTAAATTCGGGTTCCTGAATGCCCAATATAACTTTCCGATTCGTTGTCCCGGATTGGGGTATGGACAATCTGAATACCTGGTGCTAAATGTAGATACAGAAAAGAACAATAAACACACAGGTAACATGTCCCTGTGGTCCAGTGACTCAGGCCCATAGCCAGGGTTTCCTTCTCAGGGGTGGGGATTCCCCCAGGATGTTAAGTTTGTGGGGGGTTAATGTCAAAATTGGGAGGGTGTACGTGAAATTTTGCACGGTTTCTATCGATTTTTGACAGAATTTTTAAAGTTGGTGGGCGTTCTCGAGGATTTGGGGGTGATACCCCCACAGGAAAAGGGTCTGGCGGAATCACTGCTCAGGGTGCATACTCATATTTTTTGTTCACCCGCTCATATTTGTACCGGGTTTCCTCGGGACAGTATTTTTTATTGGATCGTTAGGTTTTCAGAAAGTTTCATGGGCAATAATGAGAGGCTCTAATAATTTTATTTTAGGATTTAGGATTTTAGGACAGTAACACAGTATCCTTTAAGCGGAATTTTAAGTCAAAATAGCTAACCAAAAGGGCAACATTAGATTCTATGTTTGAAATTCGAAAAGCTTCTTGTTTAGACAATGCATTAAAATGTATAATATACTGTAGCCCATGGGCTGGAACAAGCATGTGACATTTATTTTGCTTTCCAAGCTGATGGATATTTTCATGTGTGAAATTTTAGTATGGAACGTAAGCAAAATTTCCTTATCTTTAAAAACGAAACTTTGCTGAAATATTTAAGAAGTTGTTGAAAATCAAACTACGAACAACGTTTCCATATATGAAGAAGTCAGGGAGACGCTATGGGATCTCCCCCCCCCCGGTAAAATTCTCTTCGCCTTATGAAAATCATTTATGTGCGTTTAACCTCATTATGATCGGTGCTCTGTCCAAAATCAGGTCCTGACGCGAAGGTCTGGGGCAAGGTGAACCAAGGGTGGTTTGCAATTGGCTTCCATTGGATGCAGATAAGGTCCTAAGAATAGGACCTACAGTTTAATGTGGATTCCGAACCACTTGAATCAACAGCAAGAATTGAACCCATGATCACGGGTGTACTGGAGAGGCTCGCGCGACCCCTTTATTAAATAGTTACATTTGTTCCGAAACTTTTGTTCAATTGTTATAACTCTTCTGTTCCGAGTCCTTTCTAAAATTATTTGAAGCAAACTCCTGCCTAGGATTCCATAATTATAAGGCAGCGATCTTTACTAACCACTCAGTCACAGGAACAACTACGGTATGTGTAAAGTAAAAAGTAAAATAATATCTTGAGAAACCCGAAATGTTTCCTGCAACCTGTATTTTGTAGCTTGTGATCCGTCTGCGTTTCGTATGAAACTGGCAAAATGGAAATACTGATTAAAAGCATATTGTTACGTGTTTATGTCGATGTTCTCACGGGAACTGGTTGCATGTGTGTCTACTACTCTGTTTCACTATTTACATTTCATGTATTACAAATGTAGGTTGAATCCAGTTTTAACGTATCATAGTAAAAAGAGCGTAACATTGCTTTCCGCACTCAAGAGATGGATAAAAGATTCATCTCTGCTTTACTATAATTTACTATGATAAAATTTTATTAGCATTATATTGGAGGTCATTTGAATACATAAAATTAATTTACACACGTCTTGAACACGTGCAAACATAAACGCCAGCGATTTGTTACTTGATTGTGGACTACACAATTGATTTGTTGCCAATCCTATCGTTTTTATCCTGCCAATCAAAATTCGTTTAGCCTATGAGAAATTTAGAAATCAAGTAGTTTCTTAATTTAACTATCCGTTTGTAAACGGTTAGTTAAATTCGTCACGTCAGTGTTGGTGAAATGGAAAAAAATTATCGATTGATTAAAAACTTAACGCACTGTTAGTTATCGAATGGTGAAGGTACATTTAATCAAAATGGTACATTGGAGAAACGGGTCATTCGCGTCAAGTTTTGGACCGGGTCACTGGATCTGTGCTTGAGTCATGGCTTGTCCCGGTTTCGACACGGTCACGGTGATCCGAGGGGCAAAGCAAAGTTTTTAATTACTTCCTTTCCTTTGAACAACATTTCTTTCAGGGCTGACCGGGATCGGAGTTGTTGCACCTAGAGCAGGAATATACGACGCCGAAAATGCCCAGTACAATATAGTTCCCAAGATCGGGTCAATCGGATCATTCGGATCGAGTTCAGGGTCAGACCGGGTCAGCAAAAATGACCAGATTTTATCTCTGCTCAGATGGTCAAGGGTTGGTTTCGCATTCGAAAAGTCGTGAGTTCGCACCCTGCGACAACTTATTCGAACTGAGATTTTCTCTGCTTATCCTCGGTCCCACGAGGGAAATGGGTACCTTGAATACGGCCAGGGGTGATTTCTATTCAAACTCTCCCATATATGTTGTTGTTACTCTTTGCTTCTATTTGGCCTCTGAGTTGCATGTGCAATTTGTTAAATACCAAAATAGAGACCTAGTATAAATTGGAATTTTATAGGTTTACAATTAACCAGTCCACAGTAGAAACGCAGGTAAAGATACCAAATTACGACATCTATTATTATTATTATTATTATATAATGATTTCTGTCTAACAAGAAGAAATTCAGTAATTTTCATTATTTTCAATGACCATGTCTTATTTAAAACCGAGAATCATTATGGCCCTTTTTGACTAAAAATGTGGAAGATATAGCCTACGGTACCTACTTGGTTATTACGATGTACCTATTACGAACTACTACGTTCAATGAATCCCACCGAATTTGCGCCCGTAACCAAAAGCACACAAAGTATATTTGCTAACCTTTTAACCAATGCTGGACTGTTATCCTAGAGACGAGCCTATCGACTATATATTCTTCTACCCTCCTAGATACGAGTCTATATACTCTCCTGATCTTCTCCTATAGATAAGAATAGGAGAGTGTCTTATAACTTTCCTGTTCCGGTGCAAATTATAAGTATTTAATATGACCATGAACTTTGGGTGCCAGTTTGAAAGTGACTGAATGAGGTTTGAAACCAACCGTCTGCATATTCGAATTATCACCACAAAATATAGTATCCAAAGGTCACTGCTATCTTACTGTTGAATTTCTGGAAACTTGTACTTTATGATTTGGTTTCCTTGATTCTCTTTACTATGTTTTCATTCCACTACTTTATCTGTTCTTTCTCTTCCCCGTTACTCTCTCTTTCTCTCTCTCTCTCTCTCTCTATCTATCTATCTCTCTATCTATGTATCTAAATATATATATATCTGAGTGATAGATCCATCGGTTTCCATTTTTGTTGTTGTATGTGTTTAAATTTCTCCCTGCATTATCTTACGTAGACTGTTTCATATCCGTTTTATTATTTCATTTCATCTGTACTGATTCATGTATATCTAAAAAATCTGTTCTGTTCTCATGTTGTTTGCCAATTTTTGTTACGTGGGAGAGATTGTGACAGGAAAAGATAGATTTACTAGACACGATTTTACGATAAAAGATGTAATTTGGGTGGCCTAACTAAACAGCTTCTCGCATGTTTTTAATGCGAAATGTACATTTTCGTTAATTATTTTATTTGTGAAATAGATATTATGTCGCAATCTTACTTTCTAGATTGATTCGAAAAAAATATTTCAAAATCACGTCCAGTTAGGATCTGTAAACTTGCTAACTGCTCATCTAGATTACAGAAATGTAAATCTATTCAAATCATTTAAGATCCCTATGCTCATCGCCACTAAATACTAAATGTTAGCAAACCTCGAACAGAATTATAGCGTATACAACCATTCCATATTCATTATTACAACGAAGGACTCTGCTCATCAAGACATAAAACTTTTGCAACACGTGTGCATGATTACTACAATTCAATACATATTTATGTTAATCGATTTGAAACTTCAGTATATTTTGAGTTAATTATTTATGTTCAATTTATAGCCATTGTGTTTGTACATAATGTTTATATCCATTTCACTTTAATTGACGATTCACGTTTTCCAATATTAGCTTGTTTTTCGCTTCGAAGATCTCAAACGCGGTATTTGAAGCAGCTCCCTTCCAAAATAGCTTTCATTCAATTAACACTGGAAATTTCTGGTATGGAAATTGAATAGCCAATTGGCTTGTTAATTCCGAAATGAGGTATTTAACCAATTGAATAGCTAGGTAACATTGTTGTTTTAATAGTATTTTCGTCCTTAATTTTTTTTTCGGAGTGTAAATGTTTATTATGCATTGTGTGTTTCAAGTTCATAGATATTAATGTCCTGATAGTTATCATCATTAACATAGGTTATTAATTTTTTTATCATATTACAACTCAATCGTCACTTGTGCTCAACAAAATGTGTTTAACAGCTGAAGTCAAATTATTGTTTTAACTTGTTTTATTTATATGTACCATAATGATCAATACATCATGCATACCCTTGTGCAAATAAATATCACGAGTTCCTAATAAGTGTGTTAAAGAGCACAACCCTTTCTAGGGTACTGTAGGGACACAATGAAAAAGAAAACTAATAGTAGCGTAATATCTTATCTGTATTGACCCTATAAAGAGATAGGACACTTCTTTTATATTTTCAAATACATTTTACACACCTCGAAGTCAACATTTAATACTTTTCTACTATTTCCTAATGATATTCACCAGTTGAATACTTTTTGTACACTTTTATACGCATTCCCACACAAATGAGGTCCTCAATAAGCAATTTTGGTAACCTAGCGGGGAACTGAAAGTGTTAAGTTGATGGGGGAAAAACCCCTCTCTATCTCAGTGATAGTTTACTGGATTGACCAACTGATCCATAAAAAATACAGTGGATTCTTCATTTGTCGTCATATATATTGTGATACTGAAACGAGAAAGTACAAGATTACTAGCAAATTTTGTCCACGGTGGTTACTTTGGGCACAGTTTAGGCAAAACTAACACATCAAGCTTTTACAAATATTTCTGTTTGTTACATGATTCATACAAGTCTGAGTTTTTGTGCCAATATAGAGCATGAAATTCACTTACTATTGATGTTTGTTCGTATGGTTTGAGATAACAAAATAAAATATATTTCTAAAGTATCTTTTTTTCTTTCAAGAAATGGTTTTCAATATCAGAGGAACTTTGTAACCCTCTAATACCAAAATAGGAAGACTTATAGATAATTTAATTTTATTAGAACATGCGAGAGCTGGACACTGTAATAAAATGTTTGGCTCATTTAACGTCATTTTACTAGATTCTTTTTTCTTTGCTAATTTGTGGTTACTTTGGACATTGTTAAATATTCTCGGGGTTACTTTTCAGTTTATTTATCTATGTGTACGTATTCTGAAGCTGTATTTATATCTTGAATTGTTGAGAAAATTAAATTAAATTTACTTAAATTACTGTGTGATTTTGTCACTTGTAGAAGAACAATGTAATATGTACATGTCATACTAAAACTCTAAACGAGCGTGCATTGATTTAAATAGTTGTGCTGAATGAGCAACAAACTTCCATTCAAATTCTAATCCTAATGCAAGCTCTTACAAATCAAGCTCAACTTGGAGATATCTTTTAGGCTAGCACCTACTAAACATTAATTTTAATTATTTATTTCACACTAAGATTGAAAAACAGCAAGGTAAGGTCTCATGCTCACTTTTTTTACTTGAAGGGAAAGTTATATGTGGGCAGATTTGATCTGTCACATGAATATATTATGTGAAAATCTTTGGAAGCGGCTTCTGGTTTGATTGAATCTTAAACACTTAACAAGCTTCAAGTGGGATAACTGCGTTTAAGTTACATATATGAACTAGATAGACAGTAACATTTTTAAGTTGGACTCTTAGATGGGCTTAACCTTCGACATCGACTCAAATTCAAGTGATATTGATTCCGTCAAAACTCAAATGTTTCAAGGACATGAAGCGACAACAATCTGATATAATTTTCTATAAACATCTTTACGCAAATTGATAATACCATATCAAGCATCGGTTGACGATATTAATGTTTCTATTCTTCCCATACACCAAATAATGACGTTAAATGCTGGTTTTGGTGGTGTTAAAACTCTACAACCCAAACTATAAAATAAAAAAAATGTTCACCATCAAATAATTGAAGTAAGATATTCTTTCTCATTTCCATTTGAAAATTTATTAACACTTTAATTATAACCAATTACTTGTTAAAGCAATAACTACAGTATAGTGACTACAGTGAGTGATAGTATCCGATCTATCAAGTCAATGGGCATAAAATGATTAAAGTACCCACAGAAACGTACTCTTTGCTTTCTTTTAACCATATTTTCTGTTACAGCTTAAAAACGCATTTTTCACTTTT
>JAGDQP010033982.1:0-20376 GCA_022664845.1 Lepisma saccharinum | reverse complement strand
TATAATAAGCATGTTAGAGTATAAACCAAACGAGACAAAAAACCGTTTTGGAGACAAAAAATTATTTTCTCATGTAAACGTTCAATTTTTACTTATAAAAAATGCACCTTTCCCAGGAAACTTTGTTTTGTTTAACCATCAGCCCCCACTAGTTACAAAACGATACTTCGCTCAAATTATCTTCATGTAATGTAGAAGAACATATTCAAAAATCATTTTCTAACTGATGGCGGCTGATGGTTTAAATAAACATTTTACACTCTAAACATAGGTACTTCCGGATTCTATTTTTTATAGTATTGTTCAAAATAAACTCAGATATATCCAGAATGGCATAAGCTATTAAATCCAAATTTCGTATGAAAGTACAGTACTAATATAATGACAATGTTACAGTGTAAACCAAAAGACCGGTTTTGCAGAAGAAAAAATATAATTTTCTTATGTAAACGTTCAATTCTCCTTATACAAAATACACCTTTTCTAGGGAACTTTGTATTGTTCAAGCATTAGCCCCCACTAGTTTCAAAACGATACTTCGCTCAAATGATCTTCATGTTATGTAGAAGAACATTTTCAAAAACCATTTTGTAACTGCTGGGGGCTGATTGTTAGAAGATACATTTTATATTCTAAAGTTAAGTACCTTACGTGGAAGTATATGTTTGAAATTCAGCTAAATAAACCATCATGTCTGAAAGTTCTTATGATATTCAAACCACATTTTGTGTGACAAATACCGATATTATGAACATATCACAATAAAAGTTTCTAGTTGATAACATCAGCCGTGTTTGAAGTAGAAAATATTTAATGCTTATCTCGCTGACTCTGGGAGCACGAACGCTAAAATATCAAAACACATGCTTGAAAACAACATCGAAGAAATGCGAGCATGTCTTCAAAAGGAAAACATTTTGTCGTCGATAGAGGCTTCCAAGATTCACATCTTCTATTAGACTTGGTTTCTAATCTGAAATGCCCAAGTTTCTGAAGAAAGGACAAAAACAGCACACGACATTGTAGGCAAATAAATCAACGATAGTAACAGGAATACAGTGGGTGGTGGAATCTGCGAATAGCAGAGTTAAGCAGTGGAAGGCTCCGGATCATGTAATACCCAACACACAAATAGGTAATATAGAGTACTTCCGTATCGTGTTCCATTTGCAACGTCTATCAGTCTGCGCTTGTGAGAGACACGTAATGCAGTTACTTGTGGAGAAAACTAATGGTTTACAAGAAAATGTCAATAATGACCGATGGGATAGCAGAAAAACACAAAATGTAGTTGTCACACAAAATGTGGTTTGGATATCATAAGAACTTTCAGACATATGATGGTTTATTTAGCTGAATTTCAAACATATACTTCCACGTGAAGTACTCAACATTAGAGTATAAAATGTTTCTTCTAACCATCAGCTCCCATCAGTTACAAAATGGTTTTTGAATACGTTCTTCTACATGACATGGAGATTCTTTGAGCGAAGTATCGTTTTGTAACTAGTGGGGGCTGATGGTTAAACAACATAAATTATCCTTGGAAAGGCGCGTTTTTTTTATAAGTAAAGAATGTTTACATAAGAAAATTACTTTTTTATTTCCAAAACGGTTAAAGATAGAGTCGTTTGGTTTACACTGTAACATGCTTATTATATTAGTACTTACCATACGAAATTTAGATTTGATAGCTTAAACCATTCTGGAGATGTCAGAATTTATTTTGAACAACACTATAGAAATTCGAATCCGGAAGTGGTCATTTCTTGACGCGCTTTCCATGATAACCGGAAGTGGTATGGACATAGGATTTGGATTATTGGAACTCTCATATTGTCTAGATATTACGTGAAAAAATTTCATTAAAATCAGTTGAGGGGCCCTTATGCGCAGTACTCCTTTGGTTAGTTTCATTGTTGTGATGTGTTATTTATACTGTTTGCTTGTGATTTAGTAATATGTTCTAATCCAATTATAGGGAATCCCTCTCATTCCACAGTTTTGTAGTTTTAATAGGGGCTCTGTATGCGGCACTATATGAAAAAGCTTTGGAAAAGTCACGGAAAGCACCTATCTTTGCTATTCAAATATTGACGGACCGCTTCCATGGTATCATAAATATCGGTTTCCGTTGATTTTACAGAGGTACTTTTCTCCCAGTTGAGGACAACTCCATTGCTAGATAACTATGGCCACCTTTGATTTAAAATCTGATAAAGAAGCTTTGGCGAACAGGATACTTTGTTACTTTCAAATTTCAGTTTTTACAGGGCAAGTTACACAAAATTTTAAATTTTTATTGTGTCTTCCTATCAAATAATAATATTTAATGAAAATTAAAAAAAGTAGTTAGCAAATAATAAACCATTTGCTTGTTATTTCGGTAACAAACATTTTATTAAAAATTAAGGATTTGGATCACAGGCAGGGATGTAATAGAGGGTATACGGCGTATACCCACCTCATACTTATGAAATACACATATATATGAGATAGTAAGCGAAAAGTTTCGTTATATAAGTCGAAGCGTATACCCACCTAAAAATGTAGCCTTTCATCCCTGATCACAGGAGTACGAATATGTCCAATTAACTTTTTAACCTGGTCATTAAAGAATGGAGGACATTTCAAGATATTTAGAAAAGGAGGGAGGACAGGAGGATAAGATGAAAAAGAGGACATCTAGTAACACTGTTCCAAGATAATGAAAACTTGTTTGGTGTGATAACAAAATAGTCTTTAGAGAATTAATGAATCTATTTTATTAATTTATCTATTTGAATTTCATAAGCATAATGACATGTCTATGTCGTTAGTCCATAATTAGTACACAGATACACAGTTCTACTTATCTATCTATCTATAAAATAATAGTATATGGCTACGTTTTTCAAGTTCTCTGCCCAGGTAGTCGGTAGGTTTGGAAAGAAAATAACTATACGACAGTGCGAAACAATTATAGATATTCAATATAACGTTATCGATCATATTGTTAACAGTAAACCATAGAGACAACTTTGATAAGTAAATTCTGTTTCTTTTACCAAACGCCTTTCCGTACTGATTTTGACATGGTGTTCTTTAAAAATGATGCAGCTCTGGTTAATGGACGGTGTCCTTGTGCATGACATCTCACGCCACCGTAAGTTCAACGTTATACTGTGTAGGATAGGGACTTTTAGGGTCCTAGTGAATGCACAATCAGTATAAATACTTGGTTGCGAGAGATAGGGAGAAATGACCTATCCGGAGCCCTCATGCGTTGTTGGAACACACCGACCCATTCGATTGGACTTGTGTCAAAAGTACACCATGTATCAACAGGGGGTCGTTGATTCGTTTTCAGCACTAAATTCTAGTGTCAATCAAATAGGACGGAGAAACATTTGACGTAAGAGAAAGAGAGAGAGAGAGAGAGAGAGAAACACTAGCCGCGGGCACACAGTCGACCAAATGCTGTGTGAGTTAGTTGGTTCTCCGGCGTAAGATCGTATGGTACAAACGATCTTGCGTCCCTCTACCAACTTTAAAACAACTAGAGGTCCTCGCAGATGGTGGAAACCTTGCAGTGGTTGTAAGGCTTTCAACTAACATCCACCTGTATCACAAATACGAAGAAAACTTGCCACGTTGGACAGAAATAAATTAAAGACTGAAAATGGAAAACGATGTAAATGCCAAAAATCCAATAATCGAGATTTCGATGTTAAAATGTTCGAAGTGCCAAGTCCAACAAGCTGGAAAACTCTAGAAGTGCCTAGACCATTGCAAAGAGTACAAAATCGCGACGAAAGATGTCGTAGTAATGGATGTGCCAGGCGGAGTGACATGGAGAGTGCTGTAAGTGCCATAGCTGATAAGAGCAGCAGCGGCAGCCATAACGTTATCAGCTAGTTGCCTTCTCTTGTGTGTGAACGCGATATACTCAGGTGTTGTGCTTTATGCGTTAATATTTATATTTGCTTACACCAATCATATTTGAAACGAATGAGTCACCAGGAACTACCAGAAAATTTACCAATAATTTTCAAGACCTTTATTAATAATGATAAATAGAACTACTTCAGAATTAAGAATTACCGAAAACATACGTGGTCTGTAAATAAAGTAATTGGTGTAATGTTTTTATTTATTGATAAACGCGATGTCCGAATTAAGTCGAGATACAGTACATTACAATATATTTTTATTATTAATAATATATAATTCACAGGGGCTCCACAGTCTAGTGGTTAGAGCGTTGGACTCATGTCCGCTTGGTCCCGGGTTCAATTCCCGGCTGCAGTCCCACTTTTCGGCGTTCACCCTGAGTCGTGAGGTAAATTGGGGAGTCACGTGAATAAAGACGTGACGTCCACACTCAGTCTGGTAAGCCCCTGATACGCTTGTTCGTGGTTAGGTACACGTGGTTACCACACAGACGTTACTCAGGGGCAGGCTCAGGGCCTATAGGCCTGTTACGCCAGTGTTGTTTTTTTAAATGTAGAATTTACAGTTTACAGAAATTTAGGTGGAACCGAGCAAATGTTTTTTTATGGTTCCTCCTCTCAAAAATTGTTAATTTCTTACAAAAACGGCTAAAAATACAGTGATTATGTAATAATACGATGATATGAATGATTATGCAAAAACTACAAATACAGCGGTTAAATAATTACATGTTAACATCTCTGAAGATTACATATAAAAATTACGTGACAACATACTTAATAAAATGTATTATATTTACAGTTTAGTTTGGTTTTGCTGGAGAAAGGTGTTTACTTGTTTTCTGAATGCTTTATATTGTTGTTGTTCTTATGTTCGAGGGTAAGGAATTCCAAACACTAATACTAATATGTGAGACTTCGTAATCCATAGTTTAAGCGTGGTCTGGCTATTATTAACTGATTGTTATTGCTCACAGTTCTATTATACATTATTTATTCCATACAACATAAATTCTTGTTTTCACAAAATTAAATTTCACCTGCAGTCTTTCCTATCCCCCAATGGAAAAAAAAGGCTTTGTGGGGGGGGGGGGAGAATTCTCTTCGAAAAACAAATTCACTATATATCAATTGAAACGGCAGTTTGAAGAAGGCAATAAACGCCAAAAATGTGAAAATCTACTTTATACCAAATTTGATATCTCGAAGGGATGAAGCATCTATACAATACACAAAGAAAGCAATAATAATAATAATAATAATAATAATAATAATAATAATAATAATAATAATAAAGAATTGAAAAATAGGTGAGAAATAGAGATGGGCAAAAAATAGCGTAGCAGCTATTTTTCACTGCTACATGGGATTAATTGCTATGACTGCTACAACCGATGAATAATAGCAGGTACTGGTTTAACTGCTATTTTCTCCGAAGCTTGTTAATGGTAAAACGCATTGTGACCTGTTTTCTACACAAACAGAACAAAATGGCAGAGAATTGTCTGCGGAGAGGACAACCATAACGTGTGAACACTACGTAATTAGTAGCGCCTGTTACGCGTGTACGGAATTTATGTAAAGAGCTCTCAGAAAGCACTGGGTGATAGTTAGCTACGCGGAGTAATGGATACGGCGTTGGGGTTGTAAAGCAATGGTCCCGGGTTCTATACCAGTTTAACGAAAGATTTTATTTTAAAAAAGGTTTACACCGGTATTTTATTTGTATTTTAAATATGTTATTTTTAATTGTTATTGTTTAATTTGTTTTATAACTTTATTTGCATTTAATGCTTTTGGTAATCTTTTCCGTTTATTCTGATTGTGTAGTCTAATTCAGATTTAATAAAATGTCCCCCCCCCCAAAAAAAAAAGATGGGTAGGGCATTAGACTTGTGATTCAGTGGTCCCGGGTTCGGTACGCCTTCACCTAAAGTTTTATTATTTTTATTTTTTAAGAGAAACTCCTTTTTACTTTGATTTTGCGATTAGACTTTTTTCTTCCTTCGAGGCAGTGAAAAGAGTATGCACATTAAACAGTCTGTAAAATTCACAGACATAGTTTAGAAAAAATGAACCCGCAATTTGAAGAAGGGAACAAACGCTAAAAAATCGAAATTGTTTTTTACTAAAAACGCACCTAAATTTATACCCGCTTATCTTAAGGTAGAAGAAAAGAAAGATAGCCAGTTATAGAATTATTTATTTGGCCTTGGAAATATTAGTCAGTTTGAAGAAGGGAACAAGGCCACTAGCGTCTCAAAACAAGAAGTTCTATTTTCGAATGTCTGAGAAAACACGATTCAGTCACTAATTTTATTAAATTTCCTAATGCGTTAATATATATGAAAAAAGAACAGTTTTTTTTTCTTTAAAAAAGACAAAGAAAATCACACCAAGCTTTGATCTTGGGTTCTCCGTATTAGCTTTCCGACATGCTACCAATCGACTATATTGATAATTGAAAACTATCTGCTTGTCAATCTCATTTACGGTGAAGAAGTAATGCACCTGTGCAAGAATAGTCCCGCCGTAATAGGAGTTCCTTATTTGAGACACTATGACAAGGCACTAGTGACTAGCGACAGAAAGTGCACATTGTGAAAACACGAGTTAATCGTGTGTGCAATAAAGGAAATACCGTACCTGACTTACCTAACCTCCACATGCGTTTGTTCACTAATCATATCAAATTTCCTAATGCGTTTATATAGGCCTATATATGAAAAAGAGAAACGTTATTTTCATTAAGAAAAAACTACGCCAGGTTTCCATCCCGGGTTCCTTGCATTAGCTATCCAACATGCTATCAATACGCTAAATTTCCAACTGGATGCAATTGCTTGGAAGTACTATTTACTGTTTAGGAGTAATGCGCATGCGCGAAAATGGCTCAACTTTTCCTGTCGCTAGTCGCAAGTTATTATACTAATTCAGCATGAATCAATTACGCTTCCCCCTACTCACCGTACCCACCGCTTTATACTTTCCTGATTTAATTGTGTTTTGATGTACTGTTTCTTTTCCACCAGTAAATCCAAGCTCCGATAATTACATAGGATAGTTTTATAACAGTTATGATAGGAACTAAACTACCTTCGTCCATTTCTCTACTGCACACGTAACAGGTTACAGGTAAATAGGTTAGTCTAAAATATTGTTTCAAGCTTCTTTTTTACAGACGGGAATAAATAACTCGCACTTAGATACGTTTTCATACACTGATATTTTTAACTGCTATTGTTAACAGATATTTACATATAGCAACTATTGCTATCACTGTTACGGAATAAAAGCAGTTTTGCACATTTGTAGGGCGAAATTTCTGTCAGTGGGGAGAAGGAAAAAAAATGAATTTATTACTTACTTGTAACTTTCGAGTACATTGTGCATACCTTTCTTGTAAATAACATTCATTTGAAGGTTTCTATTGCGTTTTTCTTCGTTTTCTGGTCGATTTTTTCCATTCTTACCTCTTAACACTTACAAATGTGCAGACGTTTTTCCATAAGTTTGAAGAAGGAAACAAATCCACCAACTTTTTTTTTATTCTAAGGAAAAAATATAATACTTGTAAACTGTCTGAGCAGTACGAAAGTATCAGAAGATCGTTTTGAATATTCAGTAAAAATATTGTTTCCTTTCAATAAATAATAAACATATTATACAGTTTTTGTTAATTTCCCACAAAACAGCTTTTTGGATTTGTTTCCTTCTTCAAACTGACGTTTCAATTGGTGCTGACACTATAGGATTACCACAACCCGTGTGGATGCGGCAGGGATGTAATGCTATTTTTTTAGGTGGGTATAGTATTAGTACGCTTCGCTTCTTATAACGAAACCTTTTGTTTACTATCCCATATACCTGTGTGTTTAAAAGAAATTAGATGGGTATACGGTGATGCCTAAAACATAAAGTGGGTATACCCGCGTATACCCTCCATTACATGATGCCTATGGTAAACAAAAAAGTTCATCCCGATGAAGTGAGAATGCTTATATTCGTTAACAAATGCTTTTGACATTTCTTTCGAACTCTCTGACTGACTTCTTTCAAATTTTATCTCATACTCATTGTTACCAACTGAAGAAGTGTTTTTATTTTCTGGAGCTCCTCAGATTGCAGGGCCTGGATGAATAGAATAGAATAGAATAGAATATTTATTAGTCATTAGACAATAGAAAATTACAATTGACTTCCTCAGGAATCGTACATTTAAAATTAAATTAAAAAAGGTAATAACAAAATAACATATGAAAATACTAAACATCAACTATTCAAATTACAGATTGTTTATTACGTTAAAGTGATTAATCTATGTAGAACTCGATACCCTGTTACAACACAAAACACACAGTTGATAATCTTATTAGTTACCCATTGTTTAACTTCAAGTTCTATCATTTTACAGATCTTTACGAATATATTCTTGAAACTCGATAACACTGTACAATGTACATAGTCGGGCTGGGTTGCAAGAAAAATACTTAAGTGTAAAATCTGTCTTAAGCATACCATCGAACTCTACATAATACTGGAGTGAATATTTAAATAAAAAACGGGCCACATACCGATAAGAAGCGTATAAAACTGAGTTAGAACTTAAAATTTGGTCCACATTGGATTTGACTGGAAGTGGACAAACAAGTTTAAATGTCTGTTCTGGCGTCTATCTTTAACACTATGTAGTCACTCCAGTATTATGTAGAGCTCGATGGTCTGACTTAAGTCAGATTTTACACTTAAGTATTTTCTTGCAACCCAGCCCTGGTTATTTAGTTTACATGGTGATTTAAAGTATTTAAGTAAAAAGAAAAATATTTTGTTTTTGCCGTATGAAGTACCAAGCTATTTGTTTTAAATCATAGGGAAGATGGGGCAATGACCTCTCAGTTACATCAGAAATAGTTACTTACCCAAGACGTATTATTACGAATATTGTTTGTACGTGAGTTTGTCCTAAAACCACGCTTGCAGGAAACACGAAGTTACTTTTTTTCGTTGGTATAGCAAATGCTGTTATTGATTCACCACCAATCTGTCTTTTCCTTGTTATTGCTTCTTATGTCCAGACACTGAGAAATAGTTTCTGGCGTGAGAGCAATCTGAATAGGGAAGAAAAAAATTGTTCCAACATTTTTTTCATGAACCCCGCCAAGGAATGAATTGTAGGTCTTTATTATATAGCGTGACGGATCAACGACGCTCCTCACCTAATCGATCGGAAGGAGGATCGCTACATAACTTAGTTTCTGCTGTCGCGAATTTCCGGGTACCGATACTTCAGAGTTTTACGTTTGTCTGTCCTTCTTTGTGTCCCGGTCTGTTACACATTCACACTAGCAGTACTCAATCGATTCAGATTCTGTGACTTCGTAAATTCTTGAACGTTACTCTTGCATTTCTTCCGAGCTAAAAATAACTTTTGTTTTTTGCTTCAGTTGAGAGCATTTACACACTCCCTTATTTAGACTGGCTTTTGCTTTTACTCTTTTGTCTAAAATTAACTGATATAAGTTTAGAATCTCAAAAAGAAGAAGGGTTCCTAACTGTCACACTCGGCTTGGTTTGAAACTTTTGTAGTGGATAAAGGAAGCAAAATCAAGTGATACATACTTTGCTATATCGACGGATGTGAGGGTTAAAGGAAGAAACACCCCGTTAAACATGAAATATCGAACAATTTCACATGTTTCAGCACAACCATAACTACAAAATACCCACCTTGGCTTTACTTGAAATTCCTACTCTGGATAAAGGAAGGAAAAAATCAAGAGATTGTGAATATCATCTCTACCAGGGATAAAATCTTTGTATTTCTACCCAAAGAGCAATCACTATTTTTAGGATTTCCCTTCGAAATTTATAACAAATCGAACACTGGACTGGATAAATGATGTGCAATAAAGCTTATCGAGAAAAAAAAAAAACTTTTTGTCGAAAATTACTATGTCCTGGAGATAAAAAGTGGACCTCATATCTCACCCAAACATGTAGTACATTTGTACGAGGTTTAACATTGCAAGTTTGCACAAAGTTTCGCATTGCAAAGCTGCAAACTTGCTACAATCTTGCAGCAAACTTGCTAGTTGACTGATGCTAAACTTGCTATAAACTTGTATTTTCAAACTTCAAACCTTCGGCGGAAAAAGATTCATAATTTCAGGAGTGGGTCTCGAACCTACGATCTTCAATTTCGTTTGTGTTCGGTCACTCTACCGACTGCTCTATTGCGCCATTTCTAACTATCTTCAATTTTACTAATCCTTTTATGGTACGTTTCTTAAGTAAATGCACTGAAATCTATGCTAAAATTCTTAACTCGGAAAGCTAATTGATCCTGTTTTTGAGCTATGAAGCCTGCTATGTTTATTTTTCGCAACCGAGCCTCTTCAAGAAAATCATAATGATGTGTATACTTTACTGCTCGGGTCGATAACATGTTGCAGTTTCGGTCTTTGTATTGTGTATAATGGGAGAAAAGAATAATTATCTAACTTGAATTGTTTAATTTATTTTCGGTAAATGAGTACAATTTTGAAAATTGTATAAAATGTTGAAAAATACAAAAGGAAGGAAAGGAGGCGAAATATTTATAAGTACGAACAAAAAGTTGTAAAAAAGTTTGTTTTTTTAAAACGCGGCCTTCCAGTTAGTAATCCAACAGGAAACATCACTGTTACTTTATCACCGTAAAGTAAAATCAACGCTAGTCGAAGCTTGGTTTAAACTTGTGTATTATCATTGAAATTGGCAGCCAGTTTGAGAAATGTAATCGACCCGAACAATATAGTACACACCATTATGTTACTCTTGAGGTGGCGCTTGTTCAAAATCACAAATCAGCCTTCTTCGTAGCTCTACTCTAACTCAAGGTCAATATAAGCTTTCTCAGTTTCGAATTAAAGTCAACATAAATGCCTTTACTCCAGAATATGTTTTTGTAACAGAAAGGGACTACTAAAATGTGCTTCGTATAGCAGACATAGAGCGGTGGAGTCGTGGTAGTGTGGTGGACGGAAAACAAACAAATCTGAAGGTCGTGAGTTCAAATCCCATTGCTGACTGAAATTTTTTCTCGCTACAGGCTCGATGTTGGTCTCCCTACGTTTTTAAAAACAAGGTTTGTAGCAAGTTTGACTTTCCACGTTTGTAGCAACTTTGGCTTTGCA
The DNA here is from genome assembly GCA_022664845.1 of Lepisma saccharinum. Classification (NCBI taxonomy): domain Eukaryota; kingdom Metazoa; phylum Arthropoda; class Insecta; order Zygentoma; family Lepismatidae; genus Lepisma; species Lepisma saccharinum. Next base: position 9,269 of record JAGDQP010033982.1, on the reverse strand, counting down.
AGTTTGTAGAAAGTTTAGCATCGGTCAACTAGCAAGTTTGCTGCAAGGTTGTAGCAAGTTTGGGCCTTTACCATGTCGAACTTGCTGCAAGTTTGGAGACTTGCAACACCAATATTGCTGCAAACTTACTGCAAGTTTAATGTGCTATCTGGGACATTGGGGGCAGAGACCGTATGTTTTTTTAAAGAGTTTTCGGAGGTCTTCCTGTGGTTCCGGTTTGACTTCGAAAATTTTATCACAAGAGGAGACACCCGCACAACATTTTCCTAAAAATGTGCATTTTTCACCTTTTTGACCCAGTTTTTGTGTTTTGATACATCTTAGACATTCAAGAAGTTCAGGACCCTTGGTGGTTATGGAAATTTATGCCTTAAATAGTGATTAAGAAATGTCCTTATTTTTATAAAAGCATGTTTCTCTTTAAGAAATTTCTGTGAGGAGTGTAGGAGACAAATGTGGTTAGATGGCAACGGTAGCTCTCTTTTCTTTTCTGGAGCCTCATGAACAAAAGGACAATTTAAAAAATGGAGCCTGAAAGGGGGAGTGGAGAGCTGTGTCTGTTTTAACGGCCATTGACTCTTCATTTGCCTTATACTGGGATTCACGTGTGATCAGCTTGGGGGAAACAAAAAATAACTATCCAAGTAAGACGATTGTGCTGCCAACTGGCGGATCCTGTTGTCTGTAGTCCATGTTGTTAGCCAGCCATTCGTCAGCTGCATTCCATGCTGAAACTTATTTACATCCATGGTTGAAATTAATCATTTAATTGTCAAAGTAAGGAAGAATAGAGTTAAGATTATAATTGTTCGTTCATTTTAAACATATGTGTTTCCTTTAAATGTGAAATTTAGTAAACAAACATTTAATTTATCTATACAAGGACAAAATGTTCCTAAAACAGTGCTTGATTAAACTTTAATTGAATTGTGAAAAAAAAAATGTAGAGAAACCTTTTATTGCTTTTTAAGTGAGAAAAGCATCATTTATGTGCTTTATTTCAATCGTAACAAATATGCAATGCGTTTGTAGGTAAGTAATGCTACGTAATAAACCTGTTGTTGTTTTGGTATCTCCGAGCTTTTCATTCATGATATAAATACAGCATTTTAACTTGAATTATATTACTGTATTTTTTTTAAGGGTAGTTAGTTTCATTCTCTGCCGACTCAAAGCTAAAGCTCTTATACGGTATACATAGGGTGAAGGAGGGACATATGGCGCACTTTTTAAGTTAAATATTACACGATATTTCAACTCTTTAGAAAAAACTAAAACGTACCAAGGGTAAGTTCTTGATCATCATGTAGTGACAAGATGGATCCAAAAGTGTGTGTGTATATATATATATATATATATATATATATATATCTGTTCGTCTAGCTATGTGACCGGCCCATCTCCACTTCATCTTCTTCGCAGTCTTGATTACATCCTCTACCTTTGTTTGTGCGCGAATCCATTCATTTATCTTCCTGTCCCTCCTGGTTATTCCTAGCATGCACCTCTCCATTGCTCTTTGTGTGACTCTCAATCTTTGAGTCGTTTGCGCATTCAATATTCCTAGAGAAAAGAAACGACCAAGACGACGTCCAAATGTAAGATGGGTAGATGAAATCAAACGTTTTTCAGGAGCTACATGGATGAGGATATCAGCAGACCGAGATATGTGGAAAGAAAAGGGGGAGGCCTTCATCCAGCAGTGGATAGAAAACAGCTGAATATGATGATGATTATATATATATATATAATATTTATATATATATATATATATATATATATATATATATATACCGGAAAGGGTAAGATTGGGAAGTAGAAAGAGTGATTTGTAAAAATCAACCTTTTCACATATAAACTACTTGACGGCTTCTAGTAATCTGATTTCCTACCTCCCACATGCAGAACAATTTTCTGAATTAACTGAACAAGTTTCATGGAGACATTTACTGACACATTTCAGGCATCCCCTGCTATAGACTTTCTCTCTCCATACATTTCTAGACACCCAATACATTCAGTTATGGAATTCTCATTGTTATACACAGTAAGTGAAGCTGCAGATATCCGCTTGGGACCTTACAGTTTCTTCTTGAGGGTTTTTGCCACGGAGAGAAAAGAGAGAGAGAGAAAAATTTGTTTAGAAATGTAAGAAATAAAAATCTATATATCTTTCTTCCATTGTTTTAAACGACATAATAATTTTATCTTATCCGAATACAAAATAATCCCTTTTCAGCTTTTTATTATTATTATTCATCAATATGGCCAAGGATGTCTAAAATATTGATCGAAAAAATTTCCAATTATTAAATATTAAGGAACAAGTAAATTGAGACAATTCGCAGCATGTGGCCCAGTTGGATTAAGATATACAGGCGATTTTCTCATAAAGGGTTCATTTTAGAAATTTTTCCATACTTAAATAAATTTTGAATTACAGAAATGCCACCCGCATTGAACCAATGTAAACTTCTGTCATCAGTCTTGGGATGCCGGTAATGTAGAACTAAACACAGCAAGAAATCTAAGATTTACAAAAGACATTTCTACGTGGTGAAAGTTTTAACTATTATATTAAAAGGCAGTAAGGGATACAACCTTTGTTTTGTATAATATAAGTCGTGGTGGTGGTGCTGGGGAAGTCTCCCATAACATTTTAGTAATTTTGGAATTTCGTATCATATGGAACTAAACACGGCAGGAAACCCAAGAGTTACAAAACAAATTGTCAGGAAGTCTCACAAAATTCTTACTTCTCCAGAATTTTGTTATTAAAAAGAACTTACGAAATCATACAAATACAAATTTTGAAACCCTTTGATTACATTTTAACGTATTAAGAAATTCACTAGCAACAACTTTTTTCAGCATGTTGTCAGGTCGAATTCGTAATAGGCACTCATTCTTTTAAAGAACTGCAAGATACCCTACGCCCAAATCTGCTAGAGGCTAAAAGGTATGGTAGCAAAAAGTCTATAATCAGCATTACATCTACCTATACATCAAATAAAGATGTGCTTGTAATAGACATTCTTCCTTCGAATTTTGAATTTATTTGTGACCTTTAGTCATCTATGGTTCAGGCCGTGTTACGGGATGGGAATAGGAGTTGGCCAGGGCCGAAATTAAAGGTAACCTGGTGTAACTGAGGAAACACCTTGGGAAAATATCAGTCAGGATGGTAGGCGGCTGGTATCGATCCCAGGACCTCCTGGATACGATGTCAATGTTCTGCCAACTGATATGCTGCCGCTTGATACACATTGTATTGTAATCGAGAAGCTGTGAAAGAAATTAATTGGTCGTGAATCACAGATGTCATCTATGAAACGTTACGCTGCATGGATAAGAGGTCACAGGAAATTCTCTTTCCCCGTACAATAAGCAAGCATCCGTAGCCTTGCATTGTAACGTGGAACGTCCGAACCACGAAGTTAAATGTCAGTGACATTTGTTCAAATCGATGTTTAATGTAGTGTTGTCAGTTGTCGCAATCGTTCATGGCCTGGCAGATACAGAGGTACAAGAGAGAGAGGTGGCATATATTACTCTCTAGTCCTTTTGGTCTGATTCCCATTTTTTTTTCAAAGATCACTCCAGTCGTGGTGGTATGTATTACACTACCTATCGACGATCAAATATTTGTATTACGAACAGTAGGTCTTTTAGTCTTCTCTACCCGGGCCAGGGATTAATAAGGTAATTAACCTAGTCCACTTAAGCAAATTGTTTCGGCGAATCATATTGAAATTACATGCATTTCGCAGTAAATAAACATATCCCTACCTAATGTGGCGGAGTGTTGAAAGTTTTCTCCCTAGAAATTGACTGTTCGGCAGGGACGGCGCCAGAAATACTTGATGGGGTGGGCGGAGGGAGGCGGACAATGAAAATGAGAACTGGACAATGTAGACATTTTTTGACAATAATTAAATTTGAATTTTTATAGCCTTTAGTTAGCTAAGGCTCAGACCGAAATAGGGGAGGGACAAGGATGTGGAAAGCAGCTGTCCTGGCCTTACTGAAGGTACCATCCCGGCGTTCTCCTGGTGAGACTGAAGAACCCAGGACTTAGGATGGGCTGCGGGAGTTCGTGCCTACGTTCGACCTACGGAATGCCGCGTGGCAGACACGCTACCTCTACGCCACCAGTTTTTTTTTGCAGTAATGACGGTTTGTAGTCGATGGAGTTCAAGACAGCTTAATTCTTTAAATGGTTACCTCCTCTCCCTCCAAGAATGCACATGAATATTATAGAAATAAAAGAAGGTTCAAACAACACAGACTAACAGATGGTACTCTACCTTTCGTTAATAACACAATAAGTGGGTAAAGTAAAAATAGGCGACTACAAACATTTTTATATTTGAACAATTTATTACAAGAAAGCAAGAGACTAAACACAAATCAATTATATTGTCTCTCACATTCTTCATTTGTACACATTAGATTTTTGATGTGATCTCTATATGCAACAGCAAAGACTTATGTTGCTAAAAGAATAGAGAAATGCGACAGCATGATTGTTTAATCATTAAGACCTTACAAGTATACACAGAAATCTTTAAACCTGAAACTCAAGTTACCAAAAAATGAAAACAATTATAAATAGGATAAAGAAGTAGACAGCAATAACAAAACTTCATTATGATCCAAAGAAATCACAATGTATTTTAGAATATGAAGGGCTGATCGCATGGTGCGAACAAGCTTACAATCAACTTTTATACCTGCATTTCAATGAAGTGCAATGCGTCGATTTTTATGTCCAGCATCGAATGCGTTTACCACATCCTCTAGGGCAATATTCATTACAAGTTTTCTTTCTACTGAAAGGAAACAAAGATCGCTTAGGCGACTGTTTGCCATTCGATTTCTTAGATATGTTTAACCCGTCTAAGGCACGAGAAAGAACGCTCACAGGGTGAACCAGATACAGGAATGGTGACAGCAATTACGGCTAATTTGTGAATTTCATGAAAAGCAATCTCGAAACGATCCATCACTTCAGTAAACTGAGAAACGGAGGTAATTTTGCATTGCTTTTCCTCCTCATAACGTTTCAAAACTTTCGGGAGAAGTTTCAGTTCCACCTCTACACTATATCGACGTCACATCCATAATGACGTGCAAGTGGTTCAATTTTCTAAAACAAGAGGAAGTACTCACTTTTAGGGTGAAGACTGCTTATCCTACATGGAATACCTGTGTTTTCTGTAAAACGCCTATTCATTTCTGCAATTATTCTGTCAATGTCAGGAAGAAATATCCTAAGTCTGTAGTCTTCTTGGGATTGGATACCTTCTTCCTCAACAGATATTTGCTCAGTCATAATATACTGACATAAGTGATGGGGCAGTGATCGTGTTCTGGACATTGGACCCGTTAGAGATACTCCGTTATTTTCAGCAATACCCAAAGACTCATTCCAATTGTTTTGGAACTCCTCGACTGTGTTTCGAATATCAGTAAAATAATTCACTACACCCTTCGTAACTAAAACAGCATCAGTCAGTGTGCTCTCCTTATTTTGTAGATAATCTGACAATCTTTTCAACTTTCCAAGAAAAAGTGTGAACAAGTTGAGTTGGAACACAAACTGAAAATTCACTTCACTCAATAGACGTCTTGCTTCAGAAGAGCGACTGCGATTTTCATTGCTTATCTCAGCAAGTGTTAGAATAACTGCCCTAAACGTTCTCTTTATAGCCACACAAGCTTCAACCTAAGATAAACGGGTAAAAAAAAAAATGGTTTGTGGTTCAGAAGATACTTAATGCCATACATAATACTATACATTTAATGCCATAAGAAGATAGTACATAAGAGGCAGCCACTTTCTGTGCCGTATCACTGACGATACCTCAGTAATATTCACAGGACGCGATGACCAATTAGTGGAAGGTCAATATGATGATGATGATGTAGTGTTCTACCCGAAGGCAGGTCTTTGACCCGAAGGTCCCTGGGCAAGGTGAACCCATGGTGGTTTGCTATTGCCTTCCATGGAATGATGATAACGTCCTAACGACGGGATCTACAGTGGGATCCGAATCACTTGTGTCCCCACCGGGAATCGAACCCAGGACCCCTTGAGAAAGCTTTCGACAAGGTGTGGCATCACGAACTTATCTCAAAACCACTCAACTCGTATCACTGACATACATCAGGTTCGTATACAACTTTCTTGCCTGCCGACTCACATACGTTTCCATAAACAATAGCTTATCCTACCCGGTATTTATAAATTCAGGAGTGCTACAAGACTCAACACTGTCACCATTATTGAACCTACTGTTGTAGCCGACATGACCACCTACTCAAAACGTCCACTACTTCCAATTTGCAGACGATACAGCCTTCCTAGCATTAGAAAAAACAATTGAGCAAATCAACACATCATTACAAACAACAATAGACGCTTTCATACAATGGTGCAAAACATGGAGGCTAAAACTAAACCCGACAAAAACCCAGTCAATCGTCTTTATAATCCCAAGAAAACGATCAAGGGTACACACAAATCCCAACCTGTTGGACATTCATGTCAACAACACCCGACTACTACCAACGAACACAGTTAAATACCTTGGAGTATTTTTTCATAGAATATCACCTGGAGAGCTCATCTAAAACATTTTTCCACAAAAACATACAAGAGACAAAACCTACTACGCACACTGACTGGAACGACATGGGGACTAAACGCAACTACCATACTCAATACTTACAAAGTTTTCTTACTACCGATACTAACACTCGGATACATTGTTTGGATAGCGGCAGACCATTACCGAAAATTCAAAATACTAGAAAGACGCGCATCCCGAATAGCCTACAGGATAAAACTACCAAGTCCAACACAAAAACTCTACAATAGACTGTCTTTTCCGCATATCCTTTTCAACCTACAGCCACTCCGCTAGAAATATTTCACAAACAGATACCAAGAAAACCACATTCTTTAAAGAAACACTCAAACTAGATGCAGAATACTACCATAAAAAACAAATAACAAACACAACAATTTCCCTTCTTTTCATAATCTATCTTCACTCGCTCCCACCGAACCATCCTGATTTGTCAAAAACAGATGCATATAAGATAATAAATACACCCATTGATATTATTCCATAAACGTTACACCCAAACTGCCAGAAACAAAAGATAGCCCAAATTGTAGCCCGCTCAAACAATTGACTTAGCAAATTACCTCGCCGTGAAAAAAAGAAAATCACGAATTGCCCAGATAAAAATAAAATCACTTAGCCCATATAACATTCCTCAAAATTATTTTGTCGAAAATACCAACTTCCCTCTAGACGGTGTAACCCGACACAAGCCATAGCTAGAAAAACAAAATCACTCAGAGAGTAAAATGGAATTTTGATTAAATTGCATACTTTTCTCGTAAGAGGTAATAATTGCTATTTGAACGTCTACATGTTGTTCTACTTCGGATGTGAATTAATCTCCTATTTGAAGTACAAATTCAGCTGCGGTTGCTCTGATGTACCTTTAGCTGGATAAATTGTCCTGAACTGGGCTTTACGAAAGTTTGTGTAGTTTCCACTGCATAGCGGGAACTATACTGACTTGGAGCACTCAATCTTCCTGGTGGGATAATTAAGCATCGCTCTGAGAGTACATGTCCATTTGAGTGTCATTATAATCAGAACCAAGAATCCTGAGAGTATTGAATTAGCGTCGACTGTTCCTTGGATTATTATTCAAAGAATCTATAAGTTAAGATTCCATATATTAATACTGTTATATTTACATAAATGGCGACCATTATTTGGGGCTTTCGAAAATGAATGGCATGGGTGGAAATACTGCAAATAGAAATGAAGCAAAAGGAATCACTAAACCATTAGAAAAGGAGGTAGAGAGAAGTAGAATAGAAGAGTATCGGTAAAAGGATGAAGCTTTGGAGCAAAGTGGAATGAAATGATAGAAAGACAAGAACTGAGAGCAAAGAAAATGCGAGAATAAATGCACAAGAAGGATGAAGAGAGAGAAGAAAGATGTAGGAAATAAAATGACGCATTGGAAAGGCAGAGAAAAGAAAGAGAAAACAGATACAAGAAAGAAGTAACTTAGGAGGAAAGAAGGACAGAAATTGAAAATATATGTAGGAAAGAAAATTAAGCAGTGCAAGGAAGCAGAGAAGAAAGATATAGAATTGAAAAGTCAAATTGGAGAACATGGCAGGCAAAATTGGAGAAAGAAAGATACAGGGAAGATATTAAGGCAGACGATAATAAATAGAATAAGAGAATTATTGAAACTTCTCGACAAATAAGGGAAGATCTGAGTCAGGTAGAAGGAAGAAAAGATTATGAAAAAGAGAAGAAAGAATACGAATAATTGGAAACGAGACCATGAAAGCAAATGAAAGAGGCTGAAACGAAAGAAGTAAAGAAGAAGGAAAGGGACGAAAGAAATGTAGAACTTAGCCAGGAAAGTAAATTAATGGGAGTTAGTCACGATAAAAGCAATTTTGAGAAAGAGGTTGATAAGACAAAAGGAAAGGTAATACGAGTAGTTGATGAGGAGCAGATTACCAAATCAAATGGACAACTTAAGAAAAGAGGAAGTTCAAAAGAGAGAAACCCTACAGATGAAGTAAAGATTTCGCAACACGGTATTAATGATTCCCAATCTGAGCATGAAGTAGGTTCTGAAAAGTCAATAGGGACGAATAGTGGACAAGAGGTACCAAAAGTAAAGAACATTTTTTGATTATTCCAATGCCAAAATGATGGAAACAGAAGGTGATAAGGTTTACTCTCATAGTGTTTCTCAACCTATAGAGAAGAAATATAAGGAGGATATGGAAGTGAGAAAGCAAGAAAAAAGGAAACGAGTGTGCAAAGGCCAGAAGAGAAAGTTATACTGGAAACGAGTTAAAGAAGGAAAAGAAAGAAATTAAATAGCCAAATAGAGAAGGTCACAGTTTCAACTATTGAAACTTCAAGGGATGTTCACAGCTCATGTTGATCAAAAAGAAAATAAGAATACAGGCAATATATTACAAATAGAGTCAAGGAAGAGGAAAGTAAAGAAACATGCAAAAAGGATAAAGCAGGTTAAAAAAGAAGAATATTAAAAACCCGCCAAAGAGAAAGAAAGGAAGGAGTAAATTAAAAGGCAGAAACTATAGAAAATCAAGAAGACCTACAAGAAAACCTTTGATGCCTATGCCCCTTTCGACTAATCCTCTGAAACTAGATTTTTCAATGGAACCGGCACATATAGTCAAA
>JAGDQP010033981.1:0-20377 GCA_022664845.1 Lepisma saccharinum | reverse complement strand
TGTATGGAATCTACTTGATATATCGACTTGGCGCAAACGTATTATTGTTTAATGGTGAAAACCGTTCCATTCATGCTCATTTCTACTCATCTTTAGTTTAGTGAATTTCTGAGAATCCCCAAATTCCTTTAGGGCATTCCTTGTGCCCCATTGCGGAATTTAGAAATATGCATTTTTGGATTGGATAGTTCAGATTTAAAGTCTTTGATGGTACCATCCCATAGCAGCTCTACTTTTCATGATATTAGCAATATGAAGCTCTGAAGCTCATTTTCCCACGCTTTCGGCAGCCTGTGCCTCCGAAACTATGCATATCTCGAAAATTTGTCAGATGAACTTACGTCTTGTTTTGATGTAAGAAATCACCTTCGGAAGTTTGTCGGCGTAATTTTATAAGACGCTGTATTTGCTATCGAATTTCATATACAGGTCCTGTTTGAACCTCCTGCAAATCTGTGAATACCATAAGAAAAGTTCGAGATACATGCGTGAAAGAGAATGTCTTATACTGTAATTAGACCTAATGGATTTTTGTAAATATTTTCAAAGATTCTTTCGAACTCAAATATACTGCGACTTGCTTTGTCTTTCTTCTGCCAATTTGTTTTAATTCTTTCAAACTTTATAACAGCATCTTTGGCACTATTCACTACTTCTACTAAGTTACGGTGTTATTTTTGTAAGAATCAGTACAACGGTTATTCGTAGCGAAATACAATTTTAATCGAATAAAAATAACGAAGAAATTATAAATACATTAAATTCACTACATGTCTTCAATGTGAACTTGTTAAATTAACTAATAAAGAAATTTGAATAATCGCTTCGATCACAAATTAGGTTAATTCTTTAAAATCATGGATTTCACCATACTTTGATATCAGTCTTCCCATACGTCATAATTTTTACGCTAATAGGTGAAACATTTGCACTCTCTATAATCCCACAAAATGCGCTTTCCGTAAGCGGACGTGAAATATAAGTGTTCCAATAGATTCTAAATAATTCAGTATCAATCGAAATGAATGGTCTTAAATACTCCCACATTGAGTGAATGTCTTGCGCAATATACATAAATTATAGCAGGGTACTGTCACAATATGTCTTGAATATTTTTTTAAATATTCCCGCAAACTGTTACTGCTATAACCCCAACATATTTCTAATAAAAGAAGATCTCGTAATTAACACCAAGATTTACCAGATTTGATATTTTTTTTTTGTTTCTCTCTCTCTAAATCCCAATATTGTTTCTTTCCAACTTTCCGGCTAACACCACGTTAGAAGAAGATCTGCCAGATTGTTACTGAGTCACGTGAATGAACTTCTTTTCAAGAAGAAATCACATACTCATCATTGACGTAGTTTGCAGTTAGTAACAACAAAGTTTGACCATGTAGGTGAGTTTCATTCCCTAATGTAGAAAATTGTTCAGCTGCATTTAGTCAGGCAAAAAATTCCTTAAGTGAAACTTGATCGCAAATTTCAATAATTGATTCCTCTTCTCCCCTTATAGGCGACCGAGGTAGAAGTGATGTCTAAGGCAGCGCTGGTCCTCGAGGTCAGCTGTTGTGGTCCTCTGAATCTAGATTAAATTGAGCATTAGTAATAGAGACAGAAAAATAAAGAGGGAAAAAATAAAGTTTAAGAGAATGATTTCGTTTGAGCCAATAAAAATAAAATACCTATTCAAAAGTTGGAGAATTATACGCTCGCTCGTTCGTGTGAGGATAAACGTGTCCTTAGGGCTGTTTCTCTTCCAAGCATACTGTGCTTGCGATTTGGGTGAGTAGTCAATTGAAACACGTGTTACACGTATACAACACGCAATAAAACACGTGTTTCAATTGGCTACTCACCCAAATCGCAAGCAAAGCAAGCAACTCAAGCTTGCATGTAAAGCTACCCTTACTTTGTAATATTCGTATTATTTTGTGGGTGAAGTAAGGAAGAAGTGATACAAATTCTTTTCTGAAATATAAGTGGTTTATGAACGTATATAATATTCTTGAGAACCTTTAACAATTAAACAGAAACTGGTTTCTTCCAGCTATTAATCCTAATGTAAACTTAAGAGAAAATTAATATTGTTAGAAAAATATTAGTATACTAGTAAAATTATATGTAACTCAAAACATTGAGAAAATAATTCTTTCAAAGAGGGCAAAGCAAGAGTGGTCCGTAGAACCTCCAAACTAATAAAACTGGTCCGCAATTAAAAATAGTTTGCGGAACGCTGCTTCAAAGTATTCAAAATATCCTGTAGCCAACACTTAACCTCAGTTTCCTTAGAAATGAAACCTTTTTCCACATATATTTCTTATCCAGAGCTTCCTTAACTATCTGAACTCCCTTTTCGGACAAACCATTACTCGGTGGATGGAATAGTGGAGAATGCATGGGATTAATTACCCGAAACACACAAAACCGTTCAAAAAGTTGACCAAAAAATGGTGGACCCTTATCGGTCACAATAGTTTTTGAATAACCATATGTCTCAAACATCTACATGTTTCTTCAGTATTAGTAGATTTAACTAACCAACCTTTCATTAGATTAGAAACACTATCCACTGCAAGTAGGAATTTAAAACCTTTCCAATCGCCAAAGTCTAAATGAATATGCTCAAAAGGTTTAGTAGATTTTAGGCGGGGCTGAAATTTACTTTAGGTGGTTTATTTTTCATCTTGGTACAGGGTTCACAATTACCCACAAATTCTGTTATATCCTGTTCGAGTGGAGTAGCCCATTCTGAAAGCTCAACCGGAACTAATACTACTTGAGATTGCAATTTAATTATCTCCTTCTTAACCGCATCCCTAAGGTGAAAAGGTACCTCATAAGCTTTACAAAATATTGGTATGTCATCAGGCTTAACTGGAGTATGAACCATGTGACCTTCTATTGGTTAATCAATATAACCTTAAAAAACAGATTTATACCTACTTAATATTGAATTCTTAAGATCCTCGTTATTACTAGATACTAATAGCATCATTAACGACTCACTAGCAAGAGCATTGTTAGATATATTTAGTCTCCACTTAGGCCACAATTCATCTAACCAGCACCTGCCCAAAACTGGCTTACGAAAAGCATCCTGAACTATGATCGAGGGAAGGACTTTAAATCTTCCCTCTACCACAACTTTAACTGTAATTTCACCAATTAGTAGTAACAAATTATTACTATCACTGCATAATGTACATGGCGTAGGATGAAGTGGAATATGACCTAGATAAGTGTTATAGATATCCAGGCCAGCCATGCTAACAGATGCACCTGAATCGATTTAGAAGATAATATAAGAATCTTCACAAATTAAACCTTTTATCAATGGGCAATTTAACTGCGAACTTCTCTGCTGCAATAACAAATTTACTTGATGATCATTATATCTCTGCTTTACTAATACACTTAGCAAGACTTTAGAAAAGCAATCCTTTATCTTTGTCCACCACTTGCAAACTTTAGTGGAAACAACCCTGATTAACCATTGAATAGCATCTGTCTGCCTTGAAGCTAGATTTTTTTCAACTACCATTCTGCACCAATGTTAGTGCTAAACTGTTACTTATTCCATAAAATTTAGATGAACTTGCATGGATTTAGGTTCGATAAGATTAGAATTGAATTAGTCTTTATTAAGTGTAAAATACTTCAAGCAAAGCTAATACTTAATTGCAGTATACATAATACTTAAATCCCTTTAATGAATATCAATATGGTTTAAATTTAACCATTCTCTAAAAGATTAGCACATAAGATCATAAACTTAATGATCATAACACACGAAATTGCGCCATTTACTTTTTTTCTTAAACATAGGGTACAATCGTAGTTAATCAATAAATCACATACTCTGGCTCTTTTTTCATTATCCAATCTAAAGAAAAGAATATATGCTGCTATTAATTTGTATTTAGTTCAAAGCGCATTCTTTTTGAATTTCGCGACATTACCACACAAATCCACACCATAGCAGTGCCTGGAAAACTGTTTGAAGAAACTTGGCTAACTTCAAGAATCTGTGAGGTCGAATTTTTCCTCCATGAAGCGTCAAAACTATTTCTGTGTAGTTCTTCCAGTAATTGAGCCTTCTTCGTAGTTAGCACAAAAGGGCCTCAACTTCGCCATGTAAAACAAGACGTAAATAAATAAAATAAATAAATGTGTAGGGCAGCTTTGATAGATTAAGAACGCCGATTGAAAGCGAAGAGAAGTAGGTATTGAAAAAACTAATCTGTCACTCCATCTTCATATACCCTGAAAAGATGGGCGTAATTGGAAATCAAGTTTTACAAACGATTAATAATACCGTATTAAGACGTTTAGGTTTGCTATTTCTGAAAAGATATTAAATATTGTAACAGAGTAATGATTAGAGATGGTCTAAGGAAGGAAACAGATCTTTTGATTATATCCCTTTTTCAATTCGAGTATGTTTGAATGATTTGATTTATATCTTTGATCGCAATAGTAAAGTAAAGATTTTTTGTGAATAATACTAATAATAATGAAGTAAATTTTTACATAAGAACACAATGGTATGAATTTCATAAGAAAAATGCAAATATCGTGTTATCCAAGGTATTGAATAACACAATGAGACTCCTGTTAAAACAAGACGTGTCAATGCTTCTATGATATCCAACTGAATCAGAAGTCTGCGAACGTGGTAGTCTGCAGAAAAAGCAATATCTGGGTAGTTTGAAGGAATCTCATTCTACCTTCAAGATGAAAGGTAATCCAGTAACTATAGCTCATGATCGGGATGCGGGAGGTTGATACCGAATATAATGTGAAGGGTATGCGCCTAGTGAAATGAATGAATTTAAATTTGCTGTTTGTAAACGCATGAAATAATCAAGGGTAGAATAAGAGGATTAATATACTCATTATAATGTTCTTGCCCGCTAGTAAACTGTCAGTGGGGGAATAATCAGTCTTAAAACTTCCCCTATTTCCTTACGATTTGGCACCCTCATTATATCATACTTCATGTCGAACTTGCTGCGATAATTTTTCAAATTTTGGGAGGTGTTTGTGTAAAACTTGAAGATGTGGATAAATCACTGTTTACAGTTAACAGTGGTGAACCAGAACGATGCATCAAGTTTGTCTTCTGTGAACTTTGTATACACCTACATTTCCTGGAACTACAGGTCATATAAGAAATAAGGTTAAGGTCTTTGACCCGTCTAATGTGAAGAATGCGAACCGTACATTAGAACGTGTTTTATGCATTCTTTTCTTTTTCTCGGGCTTTTCTTTCATATAAGAGACACAGTCAAGCCACAAATCTTAATGCTCTGAACATTAGGAGCAAGGTAAGATGGAGGAGACCTTGTTTAATTGAAGAATCTGGAATCTTGTGCAGGAATCACAATAAAAAGAAGCCGAAGATACGAGAAAGGAAACGAAAGCCATCGGAAAGAGGCGTTCCGTAAAACGATATAAAATCCAAGATAATAAAAATGAGTTCCTTTCTTTTATTTAGGGTTTTCTTTTTTGCTCTCCGCTTTCCTCCTTTACCTTTTAACCAGGAACACTTGTTCACCAGAGTGTATGAGTATGTGGCTGTGTGTGAAGGGAAAGTACGGCTATTACTTGAGTTTGGGCGTGTCAAAGTGTCAAGATCTGAAACTACAGAAGGCCAATTGTTAACACCCTGCAAAGAATATCGTAATCTCAGAATCCCAAACCTATTCAACTACCTCTGGTGGTGATGAATGCGCTAACACACTTCCCCCCTTATTTTTATCCTTTCGGGATAAACAACTACATTGCCAAAGATGGCATCCCAAACAGAGAAGCCATAAAGTCTTCCCATTATTGGAGTTCAAAACCTAACTAAAAAAAGACGCAAGAAAATGATGCTGGAATACTTATCTCTATCTTTTGTTTCCGCTCGGCGTAATTTATCTATCATCGGAGTAACGTTGCTTCATTGTCGTTTCTCATATTTTTGTTCGACCATTATTTACCACTATTCACTTCTAATTTAAAAATGTTATCTACCATTAACATCTGTTGTTTCTTTATCTCCAAAAGCCATTTAAGCTTTTGATCTTGTTGATTTTTTAAAAAAAGTATTTCGGCTAATTACCTCGTATTCAACGTGTTATAAGTATCAGAACGTAACTCCACATGTTTAAAAAAAATTCCTTTCAAATGTGGTAATTGTTGATTTCTTTTAAACAAAATGTTGTGGCAAGACAGAAGAAGCATGGTATATATTTTAACGATGATCAGTTACAAAAAGTTCTAGACGATCTATCAGGCAGCTGAAATAAGACACTTTTAATGTTTGCTGCGGCTGTTTTATTCTTAAGAGAAAACAGGTAAGATAAAACGTTATTATATGTAGAATGATAAATTGACTGACTCAGTCGAAAAGCTGCAGATTCCAGATCAAAAAAAAAAAAGTTTTCAGATATTTGACTTAAAGTAATGTGAAATAATTGCTTTACCGCAAAGAAAATATAACTCCAAATCAACAACAACGAAACTGATCATCACGTCTTAAAATAACAATTTAAAGAACATCATCAGTCATCAATATTAATATTAGTTTATAAAACAAAGTATCATAGAAGATGAATTCAGAATTCTCTAATATTGTCTCCTCCCCTTTTTTGTAGCGTAAGTTTAACACTTCTAGAAAATAGATAGATTGATAGCATGCAAAAATACATATGAATTGTCTAATATAATTATTCAAATATTAATTTTCTTTTTTACAGGTTGATGAAGTAGAGCATCTGTAGGAAGGTTGTGAAAACGTAAAATTGTGAAGTATGGGCGGTCGTCAAGTACTAGAGAATGACAAATCAAAAGTCAAAAGAACTTGGTACAAACTTTAGGACAATCTGTTCCATCATATGCTACCGTTGTTAGATATTACCGTGAGTTCAAGTGTGGCAGAGAGTCATAGGAAGATACCGATATAGGTGGATTACCGTGAGAGTGACCCCCAACGAAAACATTGATAAAGGGGCAGTTGACATTGTTATAGCAGACAGACTAGTCGCCGTCAGATATGTAGTGGAGTTTACAGCGTTATCAATGAGCATAGCGCATATTAACAAACTATTTAGGCCTAGACATAATTTAATTATCAGGATGATGGGTCCTCCAAAACCTGACTCTTGATCAGAAGCGTATTAGAATGACAACGTACAAGGGAACTTTTAGACACATAGCAAGTAGTTTATCAGGACTTTCATCCCGACTTGTGATGGAGAACAAAATATGAGTACACAATTTCCAGCCTTAATCCAAAGCTCAGAATACGAGCAGTGGAAGCAAAACTCTCCCACTCCAAATAAATTTCCAGTTTCAACTATTAGTCATCGAGTGTCTTCTGGAATGTCAAGAGGAATACTGCTTGTGGAGTATTTGAAACGTTGAGCCACAATTAAGAACCAATACTGTGCTGACCTAATGCCAAAATTGAGAAACGCAAGGGCAAGGGAACTTTTGCGAGTTGGTGCTGTAACACCAGGATAACGCTCCTGCTCACAAGTCATGTGTTAAAGATAATTGTCGTTAATGCCACTAAAGTAAAATTTCTATATTACCTTCCTCTATTCCCCTAATCCTGTCCCAAAAGACTTCCATCTGTTTCGCAAATTGGAGCAACATCTCCTTGGGCAGACATTTTGGGATGACAATGTGGCATGGTATCATGAGCAGAACGAAAACTTCTTTCAACAGGGCAGATAAGCTATGGAGAGGCGATGGACAAAATGCATTGAAAGGGCAGGGAATATAATGAAAAATAAACATATTATGGTTTCTGTGATAGCCTATTTTATTTTCTTGGTGAGTATTACAATAGACTAAACGCTTCCCACACATGTGAGAATAGTTCAAGTACATTTATTCATAAACGATCTCAGCATTATCTCCCTTACTCTGAACACAGATCTTTGTAAACAAATTATATTAAAATCTTCACAATGGCAATAGTCTCATTAAGTCCTTGTACTTCTACAGCTTGATGCTATGACATTTATGATACTTTGACGCACCTTACATTTCAAGACCATTTTAAAAGAAACGTGCGTTGTTCATTCTTTACCAAATTGAGATTCTGTTTGCTCTTTGAACGGGTATTTCTAACAAATTATCATGCAAGAGGATATTGTTCATGGCATAGTCCGTCTATTAGAAGCAAATGTGCAGATGTACGTAATGTTGGTTAAGAAATTTTCAAACACTCTCCTGTAAAATCAATAGAATGGACAAAGCATCTTCTTTCCCTTACCTTACCACATGGCACTACAGCTCCTTGTGGGCTTTGGCCTCCCAAGCGATTTGCCTCAATTCTTTTCTGTCTTGAGCGATCTCCCACCACCGTCTTATTTTTAGTTTACGTAGGTCGTCGATCACGTCATCTATCCATCTAGTTATTGGCCTCCCTTTTTTCCTTGTTGAGTATATCCTTTCTTGCATCACTCTTCTCGGCATTCTGCTCTTCTCCATCCTTTGGACATGACCCAGCCACCTTATTCTTTGTGATTTGATGAATCTTACTATATCTTCGTTTTCCAGTATGGTATTAATTTCTTCGTTGGTTCTTGTTCGCCAATTGTCATCATCTTTTATCGGTCCATATATTTTGCGTATTACCCTTCTCTCAAATCTGCGCAGCGCTTCTTCTTCTGCTTTGTCATTACAAACACTTCCGCTCCATATGTTATGATTGGTCTAATTAATGTTTTGTATATTGTAATTTTGGATTTCCTGTTGATTAGTTTGCTTTTTATTAATTGCATGTTTGCGTGGTAAGCTCTGTTACCCATGCATATCCTGTCTTTTATCATTTCCTGCTTTTTGTTTTGTTCATTTATCGATATGCCCAAATATTTGAATGAATTTACTCTTTCGAACTCCTTCCCTTCTACATTCATCTTTTTTTTCTGTGTACCTTCCTTGTTTTCGTGTGGTGACTATGAATTTTGTTTTACTAACATTTGTTTCTAATCCTAGTTTATTTGCTTCTTCCTCCAGGTTTTGGTATGTTTTCTTCAAATCTTGCTCTGTTCTCGCGATTATCGCGATATCGTCAGCATATGCGCATATTTGAGTGCTTTTCGTGAAGATTGACCCTCTTTTGTCTACTTTCTGCACCGCAGCATGTAGTGCTAATATAAAGAGAGTGGTGGATAGCCCGTCTCCTTGCTTTACCCCTTTGTAGTAATTGAAGTCCCTGCTTATATTATTTCCTACTTTTATTTTTGCACTTGTTTGCTTCATTGTCATTTTTGCTAGGCTGATTAGTTTCTCAGAAATTTTCATTTCTGTCATCACGTTGGTCAGTTGATTTCTACAAACGCTATCGAAGGCTCTACGGTAGTCAATAAACAAAATCCAAAGATCTAGGTCGTGTTCGTAATGCTTTTCAATTATTTGTTGTATCACAAATATCTGGTCTGTTGTGCTTCTGCCGGGTCTGAAACCACATTGGTATTCCCCTATTATATTTTCTGTGTATACTTTAATTCTTTCATTGAGTATGCTTGTAAGTATTTTGTATGCGACATTCAATAGCATTATTGGTCTATAGTCCCCCATTCTGTGCGATCTCCTTTCTTGTGTATTGGACAAATAATACCAACTCTCCATCCTTCAGGCATTTGTTCTTCTTCCCATATACATTTTATGAGCTTGTGGAGTTCTTCCTTCAACGCTGGTCCTGCCTCCTTGACCATTTCTATTATTATATTATCCTCACCTGGTGCCTTATTGTTTTTCATTTTCTTGATTATGGCTTCCATTTCTTCATATGATGGCGGTTCTTCTGCTCCGTCCCTGCTTTCTTCTTCCCTTCTTTGTAGGTTGGAGTCTGTGGTTTCCTCTTCTTTACCTAGCTGTTCTTGATAAAACTCTAACCATCTTTCTAATTGTCCATGCTGATCTCCTATTATATTTCCGTTCTTATCTTTGTAGCCAATTTCTTTTGGATGATATCCTTTATTTATTTGTTTGATTGCCGCATACATTTTCCTCGTTTCCTTTTGTTGGCTTAGGGTATCTATTTCCCTTAGCTGTGACTTCACCATTTCTCTCTTTTTCTTCCTACATATGCTGTTGGCTATTCTTCTTTTCTCGTTGTATCTTTGCAGGTTTCCTCTTGTTTCCCCCTGTATTGTTTTTAGTCTTGCCTCTTGCTTTTCTTTTATTGCTTTCTTGCACTCTTCATCGAACCATGCTTTGCCTACTCTACCCTGCCTATCCTGTCCTATTATTTCTTCCGCTGCTTCCTTTAGAGCGCTTTGTATTTTCTCCCAGTGTTTCGGTATAGATTCTCTGTCTTCTTGTGTCCAGCTGTTGATTTTTTGTGCTAGATTCTCTTGGTATTGTTGTCTGTATGTTTCTTGGTCCCATTTCTGTGTGTTTCATTTTTTCATTTTTATTTCATCTACTAGTTGCGTTCTTTTTGTTTTCTCTCGTAGTTTTGTTCTCAAGATTAAATGGGCAGAGTCGCAGTTAGGTCCTCTGCAGCTTCTAACGTCAATGATTGAGGAAGCATGTCTTCTATTGACCAAAACGTGGTCTATTTGGTTTATTGTGTTTCCGTCTGGGCTCTTCCATGTTCCCAGATGAATTCGTTTGTGCGGAAAAAGGGTGCTTTTTATCATAAGGTTCCTCCTGATTGCCAGCTGACACAGCAGATCTCCATTATTATTGCTTTCTTCGTGGATAGTGTGTATTCCACTAACTCCCTTGTTGCTATCCTGTTTTCCTATCTGAGCATTGAAGTCTCCTATGATTAGGGTTATGTCGTATTTAGGTGTTTTGTCCAATGTTTCTTCCAGCGTTTCATAAAAGTCTTCTTTCTCATTTGCATCTTTGTCTTCCGTAGGAGCATGTACCGTTATGATTGTTATGTTTCTCGTCCTGCCTTTTACTCTAAGTGAGCTGATTCTTTCGTTGACTGGTGTGT
Organism: Lepisma saccharinum; assembly: GCA_022664845.1. Taxonomy (NCBI): domain Eukaryota; kingdom Metazoa; phylum Arthropoda; class Insecta; order Zygentoma; family Lepismatidae; genus Lepisma; species Lepisma saccharinum. The sequence continues at coordinate 9,423 of JAGDQP010033981.1, read as the reverse complement.
ACTTTAACATGCTTCCCCGCGCTTCTTTGGTTATTATGAAGTCTGTTCCATACTGACCAGTTCTTTGTTGGGTTCCACTATAGAAAATTGTAGCATCCTGAGTATCTATTCTCCCTGTGCCGTGCCATCTGATTTCTTGAATTGCTGCTATTTGTGCTCCACTCTTCACTATTTCTTGTATTATTTCCTGCATTTTTCCGGGCTTTAACATCGTCTGTACGTTCCAAGAGGCCATAGTCATATCCTTTTTACGTTCCGCCGGTCCGTTTCTCTTGTTCTCCATCCTGTTCCGAGGCATTCGTTGGGATTTCTGAACAGTCGAAGTTTTCCAGGGTGAGGTTGTTAGCCTCACGCCCAACCCCCAACCTGGAGGGCCAGGTAATTTTTCTGTCGGGGTTTTCTTCCCTTAGCCTTTGTGGATCCCTCCACTGACTTCAAGGCTGCAGTACCGGTTTGGTCCGCCCTGGGTTCCCCCAGTACCTGCTATATCTAGCTGGCATTCCCCTATCCGCCACCCGGGGAGGCGCCTGGTGGGAGTCCGGTATCTCCCCCAGGACCTTCTTTCTCTGCAGTTTTAATTTGTTCTTCTTCTACTCCCGAGTTCTGTGAACGCCTTAAGTTTAGTACCTTTACTTTCCTCACTTTGCTTAGCAACTTGCATACAGAAAGCCACTCCTCTGACTGTACATTTTATCAGGGATATATCATATATCATTCATGCACCATTCAATGGAAGTCCCTTTTTGTCCCATTTAATTTTTAAAATCGCATATTCTAACGCAAAGTTAAACAGTAGTGATGATAAGGCATCGCCTTGTTTCAATCTGTTGCGAATCTTGAAACTATCTTACATATTATTACCTATCCGTACTCTGCTTATGGAGTCGCTGAGTTGAACCAGTTTTTTTTTCGGAATTCCAAATCGTAACAGGATACTGTACAACTTTTCCCTTCTGATAGAATCATATGCTTTCTTAAAATCCCTGGTGAATCGTCCCATTGTATTCCCATTTCTTCTCCTAAATTTGTCTCAAGGCAAAAATCTGGTCCAATGTGGATCTATTTCTTTTAAATCCACACTGGTGATCTCCAATTATTTTATCTACGTATACACTTAGGCGTGTTAATAGAATATTAATAGAATATTACTTAATACTTTGTAACAAGTTGGAAGTAACGAGATTCTGCGGTAATTAATACAGTCCGATTTATCGCCTTTTTTGTAAATCGGGTCTATTATTGAGGTTTTCCATTCCTTTGGAAGTTCCTCGTTTCTCCATATAGCACTTATCAATTTATACAGTTCCTTGATTACTGCCGTTTCTCCTGCTTTAATTAATTCGACTTGACTATTGTTTATTCCTGGAGATTTGGATTTTTTAAGTTTATTATCAACATTTCGACCTCGATCTCGCTAGGTTCGGGTATCCACGGTTCTGCGGTATGGATTTTAAATTCATCTCTTTCTTCCCCGTTGAGTAGATTAAGTAGTTTGTCGAAATAACTTTTAAACACTTCGACAATTTTAATCCAATCCGCCTGAAGATCTCCACGTTCATCTCTAATTATTCCTAACCTCGGCTGGTAACCTTTTCTTAACGAGTTTGACCCCTTTGTATAGATCACGTATGTTGTTTGTCTTGCCGTTTTCCTCTATCTTCTGAATCTTCTGAGTCAGATATTCTCGCTTTTTGTTTCTGAATCCGTGTGTGGCGTTTCGTTTCGCGTTACTGTAGTGGTTGGCATTTGTTTCGCTTTTATTTCTTAGCCATCGTTGCCTTGCTTGTTTTCGTTCCTCATGACGGCATTTTCCATCAAACCCATGTTTTTTTTCTGTTTCTTCTTACCTTCACGTTCCTTCGCTGTGCTCTTAACTGTTTCACGAATTGCCTCCCACATCTTACTTACATCAATTTCATTATTAATATCATCATTATTATTACTCGATTCGGCTAAGATTTTGAACCTATTTGAGAGTTCGAGTTAGTAATCTGCTTTTATGCTCGGATTATTTAATCGTTTAACTTAGAATTTCAGTTGTTTTGATCCCTTGCTTGCTCCGTTCGCGATGCATAACTTTTCCCTTACTTTTGTGATAACTAATTGATGGTCGGTGTCACCTTCCGCTACTCTGTCCGCCTAACGTCCATTATGTTGGTGTGTCTTCGTGCATCTACTAATACGTGATCGATCTGGTTACGAGTTTTGCCGTCCGGAGATACCCATGTCTATTTATGTCTTTGTGTTCAAAGTACGTGCTCTTTACCAGTAGGGTTTTCGGAATCGCGAAGGTTCGAATCGTCTTTCTCCATTGTTGTTGGACTTTTCGTGAAGGCTGTATTTGCCTATATAGTAGGTCTATATTTTTCTTCCCTCCCTACTTTTGCGTTGAAATCATCCAACACAATTTTTGAATTATACTTCGGTAATCAGTCAAACAGCCTTTCTAGCTCATCGTAGAATATATCTTTGTCGTTATTATTAGCCACCTCGGTCTGAGCATAGACATTTATTAAAACCGTGTTACTCCATCGAGTACGTACCGTAACATACGATAGTCTTTCGTTTCGTTTACGAACTTTATATTCTGTTTCACCTGAAGGATACTGTTCTCAATTAGGAATCCTGTTCCGAAATCGTGAGACTGTGTTCCACCGTAGTAAAAAGTGTACTTGCCCTGTCCGATGCTATCTTGACACTCCCACCGAACTTCTTGTATCGCTAATATGTCTAGCTCGTAATTTTCGGTCTCGCGTACCGCCACCAGAAGAGCTCCCGTTTGGTATAACGTTCGCACTTTCCACGTTCCTATAGTCCTGTTCTTGGAGCCCCTTGAAGCAGTCCCCGCTCAGAGATCCGAATGAGCGACTAATTTACCTCCGAAATATTTTACCTCAGGAAAATCCATGAACCATCTGTTACTATTTCTTGATATGTTTTAGCTATGTAGAGTTGTCAGCTCCACGACCTCGCATTAAAGGCAGACATTCAAGATGTCATACTGAATAGTTAGGAGATTAAATCAATATGTGTGTGAATGAATGTAGAAATAAGTACATGTAATCAGTTCTATCTCTTTTTTTCTTTCATTGTTTCCTCTTTCCGAAGTTATATCACTTCCGATTTTCTCTCTTTCTGTGTATGTGCGTGTGCATGTTTTCTATCTCCAACGATTTTAATAAAATATTTCTCAGTATTAATAATACTTTACGGTTACAAAAGTTGAAGTACGACCCAACCAGATGAATATAAATCACATATGTTTGTAAATAAGATTTTGAGAAAGATATACGGGCCGAAACGGGACCAGATGACTGGAGAATAGGGGAGACTGCATAATGAAGAACTCCATGGACTGTATGATTCCTCAGATGTTATAAGAATAATGAAACCGCGACGACTAAGGTGGGCAGGCCATGTAGCTCGGATAGGGGGAAAAATGAAGATTGTATTCCATCTTGGTTGGAAATCCGGAAGGAAAGAGACCGTTAGGAAGACGGATATATCGTTGAGAGGACAATATTAGAAAGAATCTTCGAGAAGTAGGTGTTCGTGATGAAAACTGTCTTGATCTTGGCCAGGATAGAATCCTATAATTAAAGCTTGTTACTGCGACGATGAACTTGCGAGTTCCGTAAGCCATACAGGAAGTAAGAATTATTTCAATAAGTGCATTAATTATTACAACACATTCCTGTAGACAAAATTAACATTAACATATTCGGAATATATCAAATTACGGAAATCGGTATGTGTTAATCTTGTCCATTTTGATTCTATTTAGAAATTGGGAGTTATTTATTTTATATAACTTCATTTACATCCTCCAAACAATAAGAAAATTGATACATCGTGTGTTGTGTGCGACTGGAACATGGAACGTATGAGTTTAGCAGTGTTCATACCGAACATGACAGCTTTAGTATTGTGGGTTCTCTCATTGTTAGGTTTTAAGACTGTTAGAACTTATAATTTTGCTGAGTACTGTTTAAAATGAGTAAACGACCTATTAATTTTCACTTGCTTGTCTTTATAATCAATTTACATTAATAAGCTGCAGAGGTAGGTATGTCCAACTGGACCTTCTAGTTTGATTAAGGTGAATATTTCGTTCAATGACGCTCCACCCGTGATATAATCGGAGGCCGTGCGCTGTGGAGAAATACACGTGCTGGCTCCTACATTAAATATGTCTCAGAATGCTCATGTCTAAGTGAAACTTACGAAATTTTAATCTGATGATCAGTCGATCACTTTTGGATGGAAGTTTAAAACTGAACGAAGTGAGTTTCGATACCATTAATATGCACATTTGAAATGTTAGCGTACATTACTATTAGAGTCTCTGTTATCCCTGTTCAATGAATTTTGATTTTAGTCCACTTATTTTCCTAGTTCCGCTTTCCTTCGTCAAATTTCTTTCTTGTTCTCTGCCTATTTTCTTCTTTCTTCCCTTTTTTCCCTCGAAGCAATCTTGCTTCTCTACCTCTTGTCTTACTGCCATCCGTCAATCTCAGTTTCTGTTTGTGTTTAAATTTCTCCCTGCATAATCTTTTAGCATGCTATTTCATCCTATTTTTATGTCATTCAACCTATTAGAATTTATGCATATTTCGAAAAATATGTGAACATTATTTGCTGATTTTTGTTGTGTGGAAGGGGAGGAGAAAAGCAAAGAGAGGGATCTCTTTACCAGACCAGACACGATTACACGACAAGAAGATGTCATTTGGGTGACCTAACTGCACGTCGTTCAGAGTCGCATTTTTTTTTTAAATGCAAAGTGTACTTAACAATAAAAATTATAAATAGTTCCGATTGTATACCTCCAACCAGCGCAGTTTTCGGCTGTAACATGCCTGCTGATTCATTTTAACATTCAAAGAGCATGCAAACAACCATAACAAAAGGAAAGCATGAAACGCTTATTAGTTAGCAAGGGTTTGACTTCGAACAAGCGAATTCAGCGTCTAAAGAAAATAAAACTACGAGGACGTGAAATCGCATTGTATTCGCCTAGAGCACTAAATTGAATGTTCGTATAAATTTCGTTTTTAGAAAATTCCCTACATTGGCCGATCTCACCACATTACGAAAACGTTAATTTGAAGCAACGATCTCCAACAAAAGATGGAAGTACTATCTCCGTATATGTCTAAAGTATTTTTATTGTTGCACGAAATTTCAATGCTACTCCTACAAATTCAGGCCTAGAGAGTTCTAACTTTTAGAGAAGAAAGTTCATAACCAATTCAAGAGTTCGATCGATGCCGATTTTTAATTTTCGTTTTTCTTCATCGTTGAAATCGCTTGATTGTTGCGGTGAATATCAAAACCTATAACATTGAAGATCTTTCAACAAAGAACAAAAACGAAAATGAAAAACCGGCATTGATCGAATTGTTGAATTGGTTGTGAACTTTCTTCTCGGGAAATTAGAATTCTCTAGGCTTGAATTTATAGAAGCAGCAATGAAATTTAGTACAACGATAAAAATACATTAGGCATATACGGAAGTAGTGCTGACATCTTTTATTGGAGATCGTTGCTTTACATTAACCTTAAGATAATGACATCGTCATTTATCCGTCAGAATGTGCATTGAGGACATAAGGCAAAATGGGCATAAACCTTCTTCTACGTGCAAAGAGTTTTGCCAAAAAAAAATATAACAGACAGGAGAAAACATTTCGAAATTATTCTATTTCGCCAACATTGCTATTACTGTAAGCTCTCACAACAATACTTGTGAGATTCTGAGACACTACACTTGCACTCGATGTAAATAGTTTAATATTAATTTTTAAGATTCTCCATTTATTTATCGGTTTATTAAAATGTGTTTTTGAACAGTTAATTTTTTTTATCTTTTATCCGGTATTTGTGCGTTCTGCCCCACTGTACATTTCCTTGTTAGTGATTTTCTATCATAGCCATTTGGCAACATTGACTTATGCTCAAAGGAGAGGTGGTCCTCCAGCGTAACTGTAGAGAAAATATGGTGATTAAGTGGGCGGAAGCCCAGTACTACAAACTGATGGTGTCTTAACTGGGGGCGGTATTGGTGGTGGTGGTGGTTAGGTTATCTTTTTTTTTTCAATTCGCAGTTTTGTTTCCTGTTTTTTGCAAAGCCGCAAAGAAGAAACATGTCAAGATTCTAATAATGATGGATAACTTTAAGATAAATTATATTTTAGTCCTTTTTTTTTTACTTCACTATTATCGCTCTCCGTAGCCTGTGTTCTTGTTTGAAAAGTACAACAGTAACCCAAAGGCGTCCACATTATTATAAATTACACTGAAGAGTAATGATAGCACTTTGGATAATGAACTTGGGTTATTTGAACTGTCAGCAAATTTGAACGATTTGGCGGAAATTAGTGTACGTAAAGGCGGTCACCATTAACTGTCTTTTTGTTTTGGAGATAGCTTTATCATATAATTGCCAACAGTTAAAAAGCAAGGATAAGATACGCTAATCTCATTTTCCTAATTTCTAAAAACCGCATCGTAAATTTAGTTTTGCGTTGGAACAAAGGTAAATTAAGGATATACTAAAGTTAGAATATATAGTATAAGATATGGTAATTACTTATATACTCAGTTAATATATTATGTAACATTAGAAAAAAATACGTTCATATGCATGCATATATATGTGGGAGTAGGTAGGTGTGAGTGCGTACGCTCTATCAGTAGAAGCTATTATGGGTGATATAATAAAGTAAAGAAATGAGGGCGAGAAATTGCATTCACTCGCCAGAAGTAAATTCTGTGGGCCGATGATAAAAAAATTAAGAAAACATTACAATGTTATGTGTGCAGCATCTCATGAAGCGAGAACGTAGGCAGTTAGAACGATTGATCAGATCTGCTACATTGTCAATATGAGCGAGAATGGAAAAATAACTTGGGTACATCTTTGAGTGATGAGACGCACAGAAATTAAACGTATCGAAAAATAATTACGGATATTAATCCCTAAAATATGACGGCTTCCTCAAGTTTTCTCAAGTGGAGGAAAGGCCTCGTACTACACCGTATAGAAAAGGCACTTCAAAGTAAAATTCATTTTCATAGTGCTATTCCGGTGATCAATAAAAATCAAGACACAGTCTCCGTAGGATTATGGTCAAGATCGCCGATTGTGACCGATACTGTGGATGTTAGAATGCTACCAGTCATTCTGATGATGATTTTCCAGGATGTCATTCAGTTTCACCAGCTCATTGTGTATGGTACTTAGAAAAAGACTCTGGCAGCTAGTTTCCTATTCCCTCTCTAGAATAGTGATCGCCGACGGACGGCTTCACTTATAGTGATAGGCTCAGGCTTTAGGTATCACTAGTTAACTCCCAGACATGAAAAATTTTAAAAAATAAAAATAAATCTAAATTCAGAATAAATATTTCTCTCTCTCTCTCATTACTTTCGCGAATGAAGTAAAATTATATGAACGCTGAAAATATAATTCACAACGACGAAATTGTTCAACAATTTTAAACTAACGATCTTAAAAGTCTTTAAAATAATGTCTCTAAAGTAGCAATTCTTAATTCGAAAAAGATGTAATCTACAAATTTACTGTACAGGCTCGGCGTACACATCAAAATGTAGGTTTCAAATAATGCAAAAGTATGAGTTTTGTGCAGTACTAACGAAAGAATGCAGAAAAATTTATATTCCGCTGCAACTTCCTTTCTTGCCGTGTGCCTAACCAGCAAGTCTAAGATCAGAGCAACTCAGATCGAATCAACTCAAATCAGATCATATCACATCACATCAAATGAGAGTATGGCTAACCAGATCAGAGTATTTTCAATTTACTCTATCAGAGTATTTGCAATATTACGTATTTTCCATTTACCATTTATTTCCATACATCCGTTCTTGTAGAAAAGAAAGTTACGTACTCCTTAATTTGTACATAAAGTAGATCCTAGGATTTGAGGTGTTTCCATCAGTGGCTCATGATTTTAATTAAGTTGAAGTGAAAGTGTGAAGTTGAGATGTGAAAAAGAGATAAACACGAGAACAGTGGCGGAGACAAAGGCGTTTACTAAGAGGAATCTCTTCGTGCGGATCGATGAACAAAGAAATGAGGAATAGATTGATGAAAGGATTTGTATGGGTAATGTGATGTATAAAGCAGAGATGTGAATTCTATGAAGGAGTGAACAAAGGAAAATTAGAAACTTTTGAAATGTAGACACGGAGAATAATGAAAAAATAAACTTAACTTGATACAGAAGGTGCGTAATGAGGAAATGTTAAAGAGAGTGGGTTACAAATGAACAATACTAGAGACTGAAGAAGAGGAAAGAAACTAGTGGCTGTTCAGAGATTGTATAGTTGAGGGAAACAAGAGTCAGAGGAAGAAGACGAATCCAACTCCTTGATAGTATTAAGAAAGAAATAATATGCTGAAACAGAAAGAAAGGCGCCATATCGGGATGAATGGAGAGAGCTTAGCGTCTTTTGAAAAACCTTCCGCTTTCGACAGAATGATGATGATGAAGATATTTTAAGTTTAGTGAGTTTAGAGCTGAAACTAAAGAAGGGTGTTAGAGAGGTTTGGACAAATCGATGCTTTTGACAGAGTGGGTATAGCTGCTTGACTCGAGTTCTGATGAATATCTTACACGTAGATGGGCCATACTCGCGAATTAACGTCCAAAATGGGTTGTAAAAGAATTACAGAAAATATCATTATATTTACAAAGTTACCTACAAAAAAAGAAAGTTACCCCATGACTAAGGACGACAAGGACACCACTCATTTGCGACTGATGAATTCGTTTGAACAGTTCACGATTTCGCTACTTTCTGATTAGTTTTCGCAAATAAAGACTATTTTGGATGGAATCGTCATATATATACAGTATTATCATTGTTTAACCCATAGACAACTCCATCTTTAAGAATAAAATTTATAAAAATATGTCTATCTATAAAATAACAGACTTGTGTGTTATTTTCCTTTATTTGCTGATTGATAGATAGTCTTATGGTTGATGCTGCCATGCTACGAGCCTTACGAGGTAACCAGAATGAGTTAGTTCCTAATAGCTATAACCACACTTAAACTTAGTAATCAAAATGAGGTGGTTTCTGAAGTTATTTATTGTCATAATAACTGATCCGTTGGTGCTTCCTAGTAAGTAACACGATTACAATTTTAGTCAGTCCCTTGAATCGCACAATATGTAGACAAAGTGGAAGGACTATTATGACATATAATAAACACACACAATAATTAGTGGTGTAATAAACTATCTACAATCTTCATAATATATAACTTCTAACAATCATTCATCACTTCCATCATATTCGTACCCTCTTTCCCATAATCTATTATACCTAAACGTACTAAGTACTTATCGCTATTTACACATTTAGCTTCTAATATAAAGCGTCCATTCG
>JAGDQP010033980.1:0-20378 GCA_022664845.1 Lepisma saccharinum | reverse complement strand
TATATATATATACTGAAATACAAAGCGTGTTTTACAGTCACTAGGATGACCTTTAAGGTTAGGAAAATGACAAATCGTGATTTCAGAAATTCAACTTATGTAGACCTTCTTTAAACTTTGGTAAACTTTAGTTTTATAAGGGCCACTCTAGTATGTAGGCCTACTGCTATCTTATTTTATATTTCTTTTCATGAGCGTGGATAGGCTATGAATACGTAAAGGTGTTTCTCGTAATAATATTTCTAAACCATTTCTGTTATTCCTGCAAAAACGGAGATAAATCAATTCTGGAAAATATTTCTCACTCACTATTTTTTCTAGTGTTCCAAACACGCTTGGTAATTTGCTAAATGCAGTATAAACAAACTATTTTTGTTAGATATTATTATTATACTTTAGACATTATAATTCAAACAATCACACATTTTCTGAAGAAAATAAAAGTCTCATATTTCTGAATCGAGTTTCGCAAAATGTTGGCATTTTAAAAATACCAGGTTGAACCCTGCTTGTACTGTACTCTTCCTTCTTCACACTAATGTTGAACTCACAACTTCTTATTTATTGTTTATTTTTACCTATAAAATTTTGAAGTATTATGATGTGCATTACATAGACATGCCAAAGGCGGCATTTGAAGGCGTTTCCAGTGATGTACAATATTAACAAATTTTCATGTATCATACTGACAGAAAGGCACGTAAAAAGCCAAAAACTAAGTTATAACCAATATAATCATGTTACTTTTGCGTTTCGTGAAAGTAAAAAATAATCTCCACTGGGAAATATTTGAACCCATGACCCTTGAAAGTACAAAAAATTTCGACAGGCGCGCCTTAACCAACTACGCCACGAAACCACAACACGGAACTATTGCTTCAATAATGATAGGTATATCACGAATAGAGATAATGCATGCTATTCATTTGAGTCGTTTCTATCATTTATAACTTGTTTCATGTGCTTAAATTTATTGAAACATGCAATGCAGATTATTTTATTACTTATTTCATTAAGAAATGGTGTGCAAATCCTTTATTTTCCTTGTTTTCTATCTTTAAAGTGGTCAATAAGATATCTTACACAACTCAAATTTAACTTAAGTGTGTCAGATACCTGTCTTAAATTCTTGCACTTAAGTGTGATACACTTTTGAACTTAAGATGGTTCTTGCAACGGTGATTTCGCATTTTTGTCTTAAATGTTTGACTTAAGTCAGCTTTCACACTTAAGTATTTTCTTGCAACCCAGCCCTGGACAGAACCTACAACGTCCTCGTGGCGTGTGGTTGTCTGCGGCGAGCGCTGGTAAACTCGCTTAGTGGTTAAATAGGTTGGTTGGAGGAGCGTGTGGAAGCTTCGAATAATAGTATAGATCTATAGTGATACTTTGTAGTATGGCAACAGGAGGAGTAAGTTCTGTAGTGAGAACTAATACTTTACGTATACATTTACAAGACGTGAATATCAAAGTTCGATCAGAATTGATCCCTGACGCAATTCGTAGAGATTTACGAGTAGAACCGGACGAATTGTACAGTGTTGAGCCAGATTACTATCTCGAAGGTATTTTTTGAAAATTAAAAAATAAGCAGATTGTGGATAGAGTATTAGCGCAGTGTAAAGGTGAATTAAACTACTGTATATACAATCAACTATTAGTGTTACCGGTTACGGTAGAAACACAAGAGACTATAGTTATTTCTGTATGTATTTTGCCTCTAGAACTATCGGATTCAAGGATCCAACAGATCTTTAGTGAGTACGGAAAAATGGCTTAAGTGTCTAAAATTTACTATCCAGGAAAATCGTATTACTTTACAGTATATACGGGGAAGAGGTTATTTATTTTACGGAATTATACAAACCGGTGCCACAATATTTAACAATTGCAAACTTTAAAATACAGACAAGTACTCAGGGACAGTTTCAGGCAAATTTCAAGGAGAACGGGACAAAGCAGTCGACATATCCTTCGGTTAATTTAAATCAACGGGAACAAGTGTCTCAATTCAACTTTCAGACTTTTCTTAATTTAGTGAATGAAAGACAATGAATTTCCGAAGATAAAAAGGTTAGTGGGAACCCTGCCGAAGAATTGAAGACAGCCGACCACGTGCCAAGTTTGCAGGAGCAGCTGATTCAACATACACCGACTGAACAACAGGGTGAACAAAAGATCTTAGGTGCACAAGAACAACAGGTGGAATTACCAAAAGAGGAAAGAGGCAAAGGGGTTTCTTGCTCAGTTTCACAACAGCTGCTTAACGAGGTGACAACGCATAATACTAGCCAGGAAGTACCCAATCTGTCTGGTAGAAACAGTGACGTATATACCTACGGGTTTGGAATTACCGCGCTTGGTGTAGAATCTTTGCGAACAGGAGAGAGGGAAGAGTCAGACGGGGGAGAAGAAGGGAAAGTGCTGGTGACGCCTATCATATCTTCGTCAGAAGAAAACAGTGAGTTTAATAGTAGTAAACGCGTTAAAAATGTGGTTGAAACCGAAGTCGGTAGTGAAATGTTTCAATTGGCAAGTTCTCGTCTTCGTAAACGCAAAAAAGAAAAAAAACTGAAGAACGGTAGGTACACTCGTTCCCGAGATGTACGGAGCCATCCACAGCCAGTATAAAACCTTTTTTCAACAACGGATACTACAGGATGGTCCGAAGTTATCGCGACAGGCCGACTGTACCTGTTTTAACGCAGACGCAACAGATGATATTACAGCAGCTATTTACTGTCAATGAAATAGAACAGGCGTTAATGACCATGCGAGAAGGGACGTCACCAGGCATCGATGGTCTTAGTGTAGGTTTCTACAAAAAAATTCAAAATGTTTTAGTAGCTATGTTGACAAAACTATATAACCAATTTCTGGATGTGTATCAGGTGCAGATGGATTTCGCCCAGGCCCTCGGTATCCTAATCCCTAAGAAATGAGAGAGGGCGCCAGTCAAAAATTTTAGATTGATTTCCCTCTTAAATGTGGACCATAAATTATTAACAAAAACAATAATGCGCCGTATCCATCCTTTAGTTACTGTACTCAGGCACGCTAGCCAGGGTGGTGTAGCCCAGTCTTACCCTATGTAATTGCAGCTGGCGAACCTCCGTGACGCAATTCAACGGTATAATTTAAAGGTACTGCCTAGTTTCATTATGTTTGCGACGGACTTCCAACAGCCTTTTCCTTCGTTAAATTTAGCTTATTTATATTCGGTATTAGAAACAATGCCTTTTCCAGGAAATATGATCAAATTATTACGAAATATATACTCGGTCAGGACGATACGATTACAGATCAACGAAATGTTATTGGTAGAATTCCGTACGGACAGAGGCCTCCATCAGAGATGTAGCCTCTCTCCACTTATGTTTAATATCATGTTAGCGCCCTTAGTAAGAGAAATACAAAAAAGATTACAAGGTATTCAACTTCAAACAGCTACACTTAAAGCGTTACTCTATATCGATGACGCGGTCTGGATCGTACATAATAAACGAGAAATGCAGATGGTTTATATGACCTCCTGCAAACATTTAGTCAGCAGTCTGGAATTCAGACCAATAAAAACAAATCTAAATTATTGGTAATGGATAAACAAAACAAAGAGGATTTTACAGAGTTTGGTGAGGTTACTGAGGCACTGAAGTACCTCGGAGTGTAGTTAGGCCATTCTATCACTAACGTTAGCAAGTTAAATTCTCAGGTGATTTCCAAACGAATATTAGTAGAGATACAAAAGTTCTCAGATTGTTTTCTGTATTTATTGTCAAGAGTGCGCTTCTTAAATGTATACATATTAAGTCAGTGTACACATATGGAGCAACTCTTTCCGTTAACTAAAAATTCTTATGCCAATATACTAAAATATAAGGGCAGATTTCTGTGGAGGCATCAGGTGTTTGGGCACACAGGTCAACCTGTCAACTTGCAATTAAGAATGGTGGACTCAATTTAAAATCTATTGAACGCCAGGGTGAAGCCCTTCGTATTCACAGAACACTACAACTAATCAGAGATTATGAAACTTCTATTTCTATGCAACTTATCAATGCACCTTTCAAGTTATTCATCAGATACTGCTGACCAAAGCGGTATTATATAGGAAAAATATAGGCCATACGAACATTTGTAGAGAGTGTGCTTTGCAGGATACGTTACGTCACAAACTTACTGATTGCAAATGTACCAAAAATATAAGATATCAATATTAACAAATAATGAATAGGATCACGCAGGGTAGTTTCGCCACTTGGGACTGGGAGCAGCTTTTAGATTTTCCAGCCTTCCAGGTTTTTCCCAAGGCAAAAAGAAGAATATTGTTTTGGATTACTATGCAAACAGTAGACATTTTTGTTAATCACACAGAGTTAACGGATCCTGGATATTATACTCAGTATTTATTAGAATTGTTTACTCAAATGCCTTGTGGGTATAAGCTACAGAAATATCAAAATTACTATAAAGCTATATATTTGTAAGGAGCTCAGGTGGCGGTTAAATTAATTTGATGTAGTAGTTAGTTGTTCAGTTAATAAATGAAATGTTAATTTTTTAAAAAAAAATGGTGGTAAAGGCGTCGGCTTCTTAAACGAAGGAACCCGGGTTCGAGTCCCGACAGGGTCAACACTTTCTTTCTTTTTCTCTTTCAAAATATATTTTCATATGTTTATATGTATTACTAATACTTTTCGCAGATTATCTTAAATTAGTGAACATACGAACGTGGAGATTAGGTAAGGTCATGTATCTGTACAAAATATATTTTAATATGTCCATATTTATTATTAATAATTTCTTCCTTTCATTTTTCATAAATTATCTTAAATTAGTGAACATACAAACGTGGAAGTTAGGCGCGGTCATGTATCTTTACACTATTTGTTCTTGACGCAACTTCCGTTCAAAATTCCGACAGCGATACGCTCATGGAAGATATTACCATCGGTAAGCAAAAACTATCCGTTTAGAGAAATCAGTCCATTCTAGTCAGTCATTGGAAATCGCCAGCTAGGTAATAACAACCGCAGCCAATCAGGGCAAGTCATGCAATCACTGTGACTCTCGCGACAGGGGAATTAGAAGTGACGCAAAGGGGTTCATTGCCAAAAAGTGAACAAAATTGATTTTCCACATCCCATATACATACCTTGCATTGTGTTGATGACGTAAGTTAAAAGATTTTGAGAGAAGCTTTAAACTTACGTACTTAAAATTTGCGGGTAAGGTTTTAGCTTACGTTTATACAAGTTGTGGTGGTGCACATTGTTATAATTACGGACGTAAAGCGAAGGGATTCTGTATCATAGGTTAAAAAAAAGTTATTCAACAAGTGTGGATTTCTCGGTGAAAGCGCGCTGACGAAATAAATATAAATAATGTCCGTATTTGTACGAAGCACTTCCTGCCGGTAGATTATGACAGAGATGTAAAAAATGAACTACTTGACTTACCTCAAAGGAAGAGACTTCGTGGAGATGCTATTCTATCGCAAGAAATTCCACATTGGCATTTCGAAAATGAAACTTCAACTGGGAAAAGTGACGTTAGTATACGTATGCAATAAATTTCTAAATCAGATATTTAAATATATTTTATAAGTTTCATTTCCCAAGCTTATCAGGTGTCCGAGGGATGACGTCCCTCGGTAAGCATCTTTCAGGGAAAGGAATGTGGGATCTATGTGAAGGTAGGCCTGCATATCGACATTCATTCGTCTTTCGGGATGGAACTATAGTTGGCATTTCAAAATTATATTCAGGTGCTCTTTGGATAGTCCACCGGACGAGAAATCATCATGTTTATTACATTATTTTGGATCTGATTTCGAAGTTAAAAGGGCGCTAAGCCCAGTTAAAGACAACTTAAACGAACTAATGTACATTAACTTAACGTAAAATAACATTCACTCTTTTGAACTATTCGGGGGAGGTTCCAAAGGGTATACAGATTTCCAATCTCATGTTTCGAATTTGCATTAAACTTGAAATACTTCCCTGGATGTTTAAATCTGGGACACTCAGTTTGATAACTTACAATAGCTCTAGGGTTAGTTAAACGTTAATCACTTTAAGATCAATTTGAGTTGACATTAGATTAGGTGAGGTCATTGTGGCATCCGGAAGACTATTTTGAATTTAGACCAACATTTATTGGCAGCGCAGTGTTATATAAGCTGAATATCAGTAGGCCTATGATTCAAAATTTATTTTGTGCTAGAATTAGGGATGTATCACTAGTTTCGCTACTTTTACTAAAATGAAATAGCGTACTACATTATTTTACAATGGTTACATTTTCAATATGTTGATGAATAATAATTTAAAATAACGCAGTGCTGTGTTGTCTTGAATAGCACTGGTGGGACTCAGGCATGGATTTATAAATGGCCCGGCGCCAAATTTTTGGGGCGCAGTTAATACTAACTACTACCAGGCATTAAGGGAGATTAACACTGGTTGGGTTGGTTGTAACGGCAATTGGATGACAGAACAGAGCACGAGAAAATATCGTCGGCTACAACAGATCGGACGACAACATATTGTTTGTCATAACAGAATGTACTACCTAGGTACACTTCGTATCAAAAATTGCGACAGCGAACGACGTGCAGCTAGGCAGCTCAAATGGCACATTCCGGTCATATAATCGTGTCTGATAAATAGACCCCCTCTTTCTCCTTCCTTCGTCTCGCCCATCCTAAAATCAGCAAACATCAAGAGCACGTGTTTTTCTTAAACTGACATGTATTAGTATCGATAAAATGAAAGAATAAAAGCGAGTCGAATCAATATACATAAGTTGATGCAGGGAGAAATTTAAACACACAATGAAACATTGAAACCGATGAATGTCTGTTAGATAGAGGCAGAGATATGAGAGAGAGAGAGAAGAAGAAGAGGAAGTACAGATAAAAATATGGAATTTAAACGTAGTAAAATATTACGTTCAGTTCGCACACTATAAAGTTCATTTCCCACAAATCTAACAGCAAGATAGAAGTGACTTTTGGACTTTATGTTTGTTCAGAGCTCTTCGAATATATAAAGGGCTCTTCAAAAATTCATTAAGTCACTTTCAAATGGAAACCAAACTTTGTGGTCAGATTAAATACTCATGATTTCCAGTGAAACTCCAGAGTTTTGAGACACATCTAGGATAATGTCAAAAGTGTAACACACATGCTTTTTTTGCGCGGGGTTCGGTTGTAAATTCGGTGAAGCTTAATAAATATACTGGTTCGGAATACTTTGTAATCAGGGATTCCGCCAGGATTTTCAGATTGGGGTGTGTAAAGTCAAAATTTTGAGGGTGGACGGTTTCAATCAAAAAGTTCGCGATAGTTTCCAGAATCTGGGGTTGACAGTCCCACAGGGACCGGGGTCTGGCGGAATCACTGATTGTAACAAACCCAGTAGATACCATAGGCCATACCTTCTATTCCAGACTACGAATGCAAAGTGAATATAAAAAGAAAATGAATGAATGATAATTTTTCTTCTTAATTTCTTTCAGAAAGAGCCAAGATTATAAATCCAAACTGTATCAAAATGAAAAATTACAAATGTTCAAAAGCAATATTATCATGTTCCTTATAGGCATAGTAAACTTTATATATTCCACATTGCAAACGTGAAAAGAAGAAACACATATAATATCTTGGTAAATTAGAGCATGGAAAGGAATTTGGTGCCAAACTAATATAAAAAGAATTCTTCTCTAGAATTAGCGAAAAAGGGGGGCATTTGCTACTCATGTCTTAAAGTTGGTCAGTTCTGGACATGCCACGCTAGATTCCACTTATTGCGAATTTAACGTTTTAATAATTACAACATTAAAGAACTAGTGTGTATAACAATTCGCACATATGCAATGAACACGGCAGAGCTGAAACGGGTCACCGCTGTCGGGGGATGCTGGTCAGGTTTTGAACTGTGTCATCAGGTTTGAGATTCGAACGCATTCTGACGCGGTGATCCGATGTAGATTTGATGACCGGGAAGATGAAGGAAAGATTTTAATGGTTTCAATGCGTTTGAACAGTATTTATTTCAGGGGTGACCAGGATGTTACTCCGTGAACACGAAAAGTACGACGTCAAAATTCCCAGTTAAATAGATTTTCCAGAACGGGTCAATCGGGTTACCGGGTTACTCATGTTTTTGTCAGTCCCTATCACCGGGTCATCGAAAGTGGCCCGAATTTGGCTGTGGAATACGCATAAACAGAGAGAGTATGTGTAAATTAAGAGAAGAAATAAACATGAACAGAGAGAGGGAGAAGTAAAAGAAGAGAAAGAAGCAGCGAAGACACGATAACAATACATCAAGAAAGAGAAGAAGAGAGAAAGATTAATGAAAAATATGAAAACTACATTATCATTATGCTAAACAGCACACACACTCTTTACTCGGATTCTGACCAGTGATACTTCGTAAGTTCTCCAAAATCCGGAGATGAATCTTTGTTTGAATACTTTAGTGTATGCGAAAAAGAAACTGACTGGTCGGGAATCGAACTCAGGTTTTCAAATTAAAAGTCCAGCACGATAGCGATACTCCACAAACGACTTTATCCAGAACGTGCCTAACGATTGCTATAAAATCGTTAGGCTATAACGTGCTTAACAAATGCTATAGTGTTTCTTTCAAAGAATAATAACATGAAAATGGATACTTCATATCAATGTCGTGTTCTTAACTGTCCTCGTAGCTCCCTGAGACTTAATTTGGACTTTTCCAACCAACATTCGTAAATCGTCTTCCTCTCTATAATGACTCAGGTGCTTCATTCTACAGTTGGAAATATTCTCCGTTTTGTATTAGAAGTAATGATTAGATTCTTCATGACCGCTTTGTAAAAAGAACTTGGCTTGAACAGGATTTGAACCTATGTTGGTTTACTTTAGTATTTTAATTTGCGACTCTTTTCCTCTACTCCATTTTGCCAACGAAAGAGAACACCCATTAATTATTAAGTTCAAATGCGAGAAAAATGTAACATTGAGTATATGTGATATATTTTGTCTGTATGTATATGCATGTCCTTTTTGTCATGTCGAATTATGAAATGAATATATTATGTCAGTTTTGAGAACAAATCCAGTTTAGGGTAAGTATTGTTACATTAAGTTACGATCATTTATTGTCTTTTATTTTAACGTAAACCAGCCTGAACGAAGCTAACATCACACAAAAAAATTCATTAGCAAATGGAGAAATTAAAACTGCAGTTAAAAGTTCTAATACACTTCGTGCAATATGACAAGTTGAACGTGATACAATTAAAACGTTTGACAGTTTTTATTTAACTATCAAAAGCCGTCACTTGTAGGCGATTCGTACCTAGAACCATAAGGTTTCCTACTTCAGCAAGTGCCTCAGGATTGAATTTGATTCGGCACCATATGTCTATATTACACGAAAGTGTAGGTTTTTGTAAATTTCCGAACGGACTAACTTACTGACTGAAGTCGCTTAGCATCAACATTATCTCGACATTTTCAACTTCTGTGGAATAAGAAAAGAAAAAAAAAACTACATGAACTTGCAATAATGTTAGCGGTATAGAACTTGCCTTATGGCCGAAGTCTTTCATGTCCTTGGCTATTTTACACTCAGTCAATTATAATCTGAGCGCACTCTTTAGCAGCTCTTAGAAAGTTTAAGTTCAGAAATTGAACTATGTGGCAACCTTGCAACAACATGTGTGACCACTGCGCGGGTTTTAATACAATGAGTGTATTAGTGCAGTTTTCGAGTACTAATTTTTGTGAAGAAAATAATGTTTGTATATCTAGTCGTGATGTAGTGAAACATATGTGAATAAAAGTAATTAGAACTTTTCTCTTGCTTTTATTGTTCATAAAATAAATTATAATACTGCGATGTTGCTATGTTTGTAAAAATTAACGATGAAGTTTTGCTTATTCCCACTTACGTTAAATACGGTTTTCGAAACTTTTAACAAATTATATAACATGGTTTTCATATGTATAGAATCTAACAAAATAGTAGCCAATAGAAGATCAACTCATAAATTCACGAAACACAGTAACTGAAACAAAAATCAGTATTATATAACTATTAATTTGCTTTTATTTCAGTTAGAGTTGACCTTAATTTTTTTTTATCTGAAGCTTTCGTGGCCGTGCGCGCTGCGTCGCGTTATTTTTCTCCTTTTCGTCCATAAACGTCCTTTTCTCCTTTTCGAATCCCGAAGCGTACTCTTCTTTTCTCACAAAGCTCCATCATCTATGTTCGTATTGCATGGATGTAATAGTTTGGGTCCTGTCAAATGCAAAGAAATCTGAAAGTGATTACCATTCCTTAAATAAGGTTTAACCATATCAAGGTTTAGTCTAATAATTATATAGACAGGTTTAATAGTCATATCAAAATGTTTAGAAAGGAGCAGTTTAATCGAGGCCATATTCGCTAACGTCAAACTTGAGGCCAGTGACTCTCTATCTGCTTTACTGTAATTTAATCACTTGCGTGAACTCTTAAAATGAAGAAGGCTAACCAAATGAAAAGCGTCTGCCAATTATAAACATCAAATTAGAAACGGCTGGATAAATCGAGATCACTGAACCCAAATATGAAGTCAGTTTCTCTGTACTTGTTTTCGTTTAGGCGCTATCCTTCATTGCAGATGGAGGAATCAAAATTAAGAGGTCCAATATTTTAAGGTAGCTAACAGACAGAACATACCAGGTGGACAGGAGAAATTAACGGAGCTTTCTTGTTATTGCTCGATCTAAATCCACATTATTCTCACCTAAGGAATATCACTGGTTTCTTGATTTTGGTAAATTATACTATTTTAGAATTGCATTTCTTTAAGTAAACTTATATCAAGACACATTGCATGCAAAAAGAATCAATTTGTTAGTAGTATAATAATGGTTCCAAAATACGAGCTGCGTTCTCCTACTTTCTAAGGTAAGTTGGAGTTTTACAAATGAGGTTGGTGTATATTATTCCCACAAGCGCATCTAATGAAGTGAATAAAATATTAACGATTTTGAAAGAAAATTATATTGGTGTAGGTCAGGGTTTCTCAACGTGGAGGTCATGAGTTGTAGGCCCACAGGGGTCATGAGTTGTGTGTGAGGGGGTCGCAAGAGAAGGTGAAAAAATTAATTTAGCTAGGGGTTGTAGGTTAAAACTAATAAATTTCGAAGACGATATTTTATTTTGCTTATTGATTTTATAATTAGGGTCTACTAAAATAATGTAATTTGTTGAATAGTTTTGAATAATGTAATTAGGATGTTTATTATCAAATACAGCATATCAACGGTCATGTTTTGAAATGTCATGTTCTTAGTTGCAGGATGAAAAAGGTTGAGAAACGCTAGCGTAGGTGGAAAGCGAAGCTATGATTCTCAGTGTGGAAAGTGCACATAACTAATCAAGCTAATAACCACGCCAGCAATCTGTTGTTATCCAACGATGCAACAAATCAGCTTATTCTTATTGCTTGTTTGCTTACACATTCATTTCGCTTACTTGTGGTTTCCCCCTTTTTCTGAATATGATTGTATTAAGATATTGTATCGATGAGGATGAGGTCTCTCCCAGAGGGAGGAGTTGGTATACTGTTCCAACGCTGACCAGACATGTTGGGAGAGGAGAGCCGAAGCTCGCAACTGTGATCGCCACTGTCTTTTATTCACAACAACTCCCCAATTGTATACTATTACGATTGATTCAAACATTTGCATAGTTGAAATTAACACAAAAAATTGACATCTATTTACCAAGTAGTTCTGTAAACATTTCATGTAACTGCCAAAGGAGGTTGAAAATTAGGAATAAAAGTGTCGTGTGTGTATTGTGAAGTGTATGTTTTCGCCTCTTAATATTATAACCACAGCACGGGATTTTCGAAACAGCGAATATTTCAATATAGGTTCTGACTCCTACATTCAATGTCCAAGAAGATGATATAGCCACGGAAAAAAGTATTACGGGAACAAGCATCTAGTTTTTCAATAGCTCCTAGATAGACACCCATAGCTTGAACCTGTCTCTTGCAGTCCCTTAAGCATATCACGGCTTAGGCATAGGTAAGTGTCTGTCCCATAAATATAAGGTAAATGCACAAAACAAAGACAAACAAACAAGACAGTAAATATTATGTTCCCGAATAACTTTTTTGTTTTTCTTTACGCCAAGGAAAATTGTCCCTTAAATATGCGAGGGACTTTTGACCCCACTGCACATGTTTGGCCATTAAATAAAAGTTAAGTAACTGAATAAATACTACCAGAGAGTACGCAATAAATATAGGTTCTACACAATAGAAAGGGAGGTATATTCTCACTATATACCAGCATTATCCATGCCTGAATATTTTCAGTACATGGAGTATACATTTTATGTCAATGTCCGCCTTCGGAAGATTTCAGGATTATTGTTAATTTTCCAATTACATTTTATCTTTCTACTACTACTATTCTTTTTATCCTTGTAACGTTAAAATACAAGAGTTTGCACCTTTCTCTAATGTTCAAGGTTATTTTTATTCTATGGGAATATATTAGAAATATTCCCTGTATTTTTTCACGATACTAAGCATTCTAATCCCGGGACAATTTCCGGCATATTTATAATTTCCTAGGAATATTCCCGGAATATTAGGTATTAAAATGAAACAATCCTAGAATATCCTTCTTGTAAGGGAGTCATTTTAAACACATGCATAGAATGAGAAACGAAGTAGTTTAAAAACACGTAAATATTCGTATCATAGAACTTTTGACTTTTGCTCTGGGAAATACATTTTAAGAGAAAAACAAAGCAGAGTTTACTTCCATAATATTCAATGCTGTTCCACAGGGAATATAAAACTCAGTTATCGGACGTTTCACTGCAATAATGATAATAATACTTAATAACCGTGACTTTGAACTTCCACGGCGCATAGAAACTGCATAAGCTGTTATTGGTTATTTCATTTTTCTTGGACTTTTGTTATTTTGGATATTAGTGGGCACTAATTTGTGTATAAGTGATTGAATGAAGAAATTTTACTGTGCATTTTTGTTTAAAGAACTTACAGAAAGAAGTTGGTTATTTCCAAACATGAACTTAGTAATTCATTGCTTCTCTATTTAGTTGGCAAAATGGAGTAGAGGAAAAATGCCGGAATTTGAAGTACTAAAGCAAACCAACATAGGTTCAAATCCTGTTCAGACCAAGTTCTTTTTACAAAACGGTCGTGAAGAATCTAATCATTACTTCTAATACAAAACGGAGAATATTTCCAACTGTAGAATGAAGCACCTGAGTCATTATAGAGAGGAAGACGATTTACGAATGTTGGTTGGAAAAGTCCAAATTAAGTCTCAGGGAGCTATGAGGACAGTTAAGAACACGACATTGATATGAAGTATCCATTTTCATGTTATTATTCTTTGAAAGAAACACTATAGCATTTGTTAAGCACGTTCTGGATAAAGTCGTCTGTGGAGTATCGCTATCGTGCTGGACTTTTAATTTGAAAACCTGAGTTCGATTCCCCACCAGTCAGTTTCTTTTTCGCATACACTAAAGTATTCAAACAAAGATTCATCTCCGGATTTTGGAGAACTTACGAAGTATCACTGGTCAGAATCCGAGTAAAGAGTGTGTGTGCTGTTTAGCATAATGATAATGTAGTTTTCATATTTTTCATTAATCTTTCTCTCTTCTGTTTCTTGATGTATTGTTATTGTGTTTTCGCTGCTTCTTTCTCTTCTTTTCCTTCTCCCTCTCTCTATTCATGTTTAATTCTTCTCTTAATTTACACATACTCTCTCTGTTTATGCGTATTCCACAGCCAAATTCGGGCCACTTTCGATGACCCGGTGATAGGGACTGACCCAAACATGAGTAACCCGGTAACCCGATTGACCCGTTCTGGAAAATCTATTTAACTGGGAATTTTGACGTCGTATTTTTCGTGTTCTCGGAAAACATCCTGGTCGCCCCTGAAATAAATACTGTTCAAACGCAATGAAACAATTAAAATTTCTCCTTCATCTTCCGGGTTATCAAATCTACATCGAATCACCGCGTCAGAATACGTTCGAATCTAAACCTGATGACACAGTTCAAAACCTGACCAGCATCCTCCGACAGCCGGTGACCCGTTTCAGCTCTGCTGTGTTTATTCCATGTGTGCGAATTGTTTTAAATACCAATTCATTAATGTTGTAATTATTAAAACGTTATATTCACAATAGGTGGAATCTAGAGTGGCATGTTCGGAACACATACATATTAAGATGTGAGTAGACAATGCCTCCCTTTTTTCGCTATTTCAAGAGAAGAATTCTTTTTATATTAGTTTGGCACCAAATTCGTTTCCATCCTATAATTTAATTTATCAACATAATATTCAATGTGTTCCCTTTTTCACTTTTGAAATGTACAACATGTAATGTCTGGTATGCCTATAATAACATGCGAATATTGCTTGAGCATTTGTAACTTTTCATTTTGATACAGTTTACAATTATAATCTTGGCTCTTTCTGTTAGAAATTAAGCAGAAAAGTTATCATCCATTCATGTTCTTTGTATGCTCAATTTACATTTGTAGTCTGGAATGGAAGATATGGCCCACGGTATCTACATGGTTTGTTGCGATCAGTGATTCCGCAAGACTCCGGCCCCCAGGGGGGTCAGCCCCAAATCCTCGAGAGTATTGCTAACTTTAACATTATTTTCACGATCAAAAGTTGACAGAAACATTGCAAAGCTACCTACACCCTCCCAATTTTGACTTTACACACCCCAATCTGAAAATCCTGGCGGAATTCATGATTACAATGTATTCCGAACCAGTACGTTGAAAGAGCCCCACCGAATTTGCAGCCGAACCACACACAAACAAAGCATGTGTGTTACACTTTTGACATTATCCTAAATGTGTCTCCACTGGAAATCATGAGTATTTAATCTGACCATCAACTTTGGTCGCAATACTGAAAGTGACTAAATGAATTTTCAAACGCCCTTTATATATTCGATTAGCCCTGAGAAACATCAAATCCCAAAGTCACTTCTATCTTGCTGTTAGATTTGTGAACACTGCACTTTATAATATTAGGTTATTTTTTACTACATTTAAATTCCATATTTTTATCTGTACTCCCTCTTCTTCTTCTTCTTTTCTCCCCTTCTCTCTCTGTCTCTCATTTCTCTGCCTTTGCCTAAAGGCACCCATCGGTTTCAATTTTTCATTGTGTGTTTAAATTTCTCCCTCCGCCAACTTACGTATATTGTTTCGTCTCGCTTTTATTCTTTCATTTTATCGATACTAATACATGTCTATTTTGAAAAAAAAAATCGAAATAACATGCCCATGATGTTTGCTGATTTTACTAAGGGTGTGACGAAAGAAGAAGAAAGAGAGGTCTGTTTACCAGACAAGATCATGGGATAAGAATGTTCCATTTAGGTTGCCTAGCAGCACGACGTTCGCTGTCGCAATTTTTTTGATGCGAAGTGTACAAGAGCTCAAGTCTAAACAGTACTAAACAGAACAGCAATGTCAAATAAATATACCGGACGAGAAATCACCATCTTCAGTATATTATTTCTGATATGATTTCGTTCAGCATAGTCAAAGTCGACAAACAAAGTTAAGGTAACGTAATAAAGCCTAACCTAATCTTCACTGTTTTGAACGATCCAGGAAAGCGTTTAAAGTGCAGCTGGACTCTAATAAATACGAGTGTCTGCGGAGAGGAACAATCGTGGCGCCACAGTTACATCGCGTCAATAATGTCTTGATAGGATTTCAACGACTTTTCAATATTTTCAACAGGAATAAAGGAAACATTTTCTAACCTGACTTTTCTAACCTACTTCCGTGGGTTATGTGAAATGTTTGAAGTGCGTATTGTTTTCATCGTGTATAATAACAAAAAAAAAGTGTAACTTTACTTAAAAAGGTCTGTCTTTACTTAACCTATTTCAGAGAATTTGGGTAAGAAACTAAAAGCGGATGAACTAACTTTATCATTGTCTTATGAATTACCATAAAATAATCAAGAAACTTGTTTTTCAATTTCCCGATGTTCTAAATTCTCAAATATCCACCCGAATATTTATCTCATATTATACTTTTCATATATATTTTACTTTTCATCTCATCATCCTCGTCCAAAAGCCGTCGTAAAGCTTGACTTTCGCAATGCCTTCAACGAATTAAATCGCGATGCCATGTTAAAGGTGATTCAATAAGATTTCCCGTTGATTTATCATTATGTTTATCAGTGTTATTCTCAACCTACTGATCTCTTTCTGGGTGATGACATCATTTTATCTCAACGTGGAGTCCAACAGGGTGATCCCCTCGGTCCTGCTCTTTTTGCAATTGCACTACAATCTATTGTCAATTCTATAACAACCGAATTGAACTTATGGTATTTAGATGATGGCACTATTGCGGACGATCCAGACCTAGTTCTTTCTACCTGAATTAACATTCGGGATGCATCTTCAGAAATTGGCTTACATCTGAATTTTTCGAAGTGTGAAGTTAGTTTTCTAAATGTTCCGCAAGACCAGAACGATGCTCTTTATTCAAGATTCATGGACTTGGCTCATGGAATACGATTTATGACTTCTGCTTTAGCATATCTACTTGGCTCCGCCATCTCTACCGAGGCCCTACGCAGTCTACTGATTGAGAAGATTTCTAAGCTTGAATTTTTCTTTTCCCGCTTATCTTCGATTTCAGCACATTCAGCATTCTATCTACTTCGTGCTTCCTTTTTCATCCCCCGATTAAGGGGGAACACAAGCCATAAGAAGCAATGTTAAAAACGGTTTCCATAGTTGCAACTAAACTACTTAAATTTAAGACGTGTAATTTCACGCCATAATAGGTATAACATTAAGCAACAACTTGTGACCCAAAATTTATGCCTATATTAGTATATAAAGGAAATAAAAATATTTTTAAAAAACTAGTTCTGTTTCTCAGGGTCGCAGATAGATGGCGCATGAGGGTTCACTGAATATACCGATGCGACGTATCTGCAGAAATACAGTATAAAGAAAAGATCAAAAGTGCAATTGGTTGTCTTACATGAAAGAGAAAAGTAGTCTGATTGTGCTAAAAAGAGTTTTATATGTCTTACAATTGAAACAACTGAGATTCTTTTCCGACTAAATTTCAGATGTGTCTCAGTTAGTTATCTTTCTGTCTTGACAAAAACAGGTTGAGCTGTAGTGTTTCAAACTGCGAGCTCTTTGTAAGTGATTCAGCCGTTCAGTGCTTGTAGAGAAACTGGTGGGAGTATTTTATTGCTCACGAAAGAAAACCAAAACAGATGATGTCAGCACAAAGGCGAGTGGGGGAAAGCGAAGGTCACGACCAGACAGTTACAAGACGGTAGAAAAAGAAGGGTGACTTGTGATTGACTGACCAGCCATTCTCAATGCTAAAAATGTATGTAGAACAGAAGACGGGCTTGGAGTGGGTGACACACAACGCAGTATATTATATTTCCACTTCCCCTGGTATTTCTATTTACTGTTTCCGAAGGTAGGCAGGCTGTAGGAAAGTCCTTGAGTGGGTGGGGGGTTGAAATGGCGGTAAAGATTAGTTATATATAGACTTCTTTCTATACTCTGTGACGGCGCGTGGTTTTCTTTTTACAAGCTCTTCAGAATTGCACGGGACTTTTAGAGTGACCAGTGTACGGGAAGAAAAAAAAAACAGGACACAGTGTCGTCTGAATATCGGTCATCTGGCCTCCAATTTTTAATATTTTTCCCCTTCCTTTTTAGCATTTAAATAATAGGCTGGTATGCAACCCGGACAAATTTATTTTCCGAAAATTATATCGCGACATGATAATCGACAGAATCACGTAGAAGAGAGTCATGCCAGTTTTGTATCTTTAGTAAGGCTCTGCCGAAGTGTTCCTACTATATACACCAGGGTCGGATCTAGAACTCCCCCCCCCCCCTACAAAATACTTTTAAGGTCTCCCCACTCAACCTTAGAAAAAGGAGAAGTTTATTAATCATATTATGTGTTTATCGGAATAAGTTATAGAAAATAAATTATTTTGTGAATGTTAACTTTAATTATGGTTACATTTAACAACTATGTATTTACAACTTCATACACTTCTTAACAAGGTAATCAAAGTTACAATGAAAATTAAGTAACAATAATAATAATAATATAATAATAATAAATTTTATTGCAGAAACAAATGAGAACATCAAATGTATTACAATCGTCAGATATACATTAACAGAAATAAAAGGTTGAAAGTTAACTTGAGAATTAAGGTTATTTAAATTACCACAGTATGTAAATACATTAACTAACTCTTTGGCTTATGGAACTCGCAAGTTCATCGCCGCAGTAACAAACGTTCGCCACTGGCTTCTATCCTGGGCAATATCAAGCCAGTTTTCATCACGAACACCTACTTCTCGAAGATCTCTTCTAATATTGTCCTCCCAACGACGTCTCGGTCTTCTCAATGGCCTCCTTCCATCCGGCCTTCCAACCAGGATAGAATATAGTCTTCGTTTTTTCCCCATCCGAGCTACATGGCCTGCCCACCTTAGTCGTCGCGATTTCATTATTTTTACATCTGGTGAATCGTACAGTCCGTGGAGTTCTTCATTATGCAGTCTCCTCCACTCTCCAGTCATCTCGTCGCGTTTCGGCCCGTGTATCTTTCTCAAACCCTAATGGATGCTATATTTCCACCCGAATTATTTATTTTATATTTATTTATTAATAGAAAACAGACATCTTAGATTTGAAATAAGGAGTTCCACGTCTTACCTATGTGTATTAGGCATGTCTCCCTATGGATGTTTTCTCTTGCCTCTTAGAAAAGAGATTAATAATTATCTGCCGTCTTTATTATATAGTACATAATACAGCACAAGTCCGAGCTCAGCTTCCAAGCCACAATAGATTATATTAGGAACTAGAACTAAATGTACCACAGCTCAAGGTTATCGTACAAAATTCATACCTTCATTAGATTTATAACATCCATCCTGAAAATCGCAACTTCCATTTTCAAATATTACGATCAAATTTCTGCGTTATCTAATTTCACTCACAAATGTAATGTATTCATCTGAAACGCTACGAAATTCTAGTTTTAAATATATACTATTCATAACAATAGAGAGCATTCTTTTGAGTCTCAAACAGAAAGAATGGTGAGTTCTTATAAACTCAAGAAGATAGTCTCATTATCTCTATCTTATGTACAAAATTTTAATGATAATGAAAGAAACCTAATTATTCTCAGTAAGTTATAGAACGTACGAAAAAACAAAAAGTTATGCCACTGGAAACTTTATACAGGGTGGTAATATAATGCACCGACAAACTTTAACAGATAACAGTACATAAAAAATAAGAAAAATAAATACATGCTTTTCTTAAACAATTCGTAGTAAAAAGTAGAAAATAATTTTGTTTATGTATGAATAAAACGAAAAGCATGAGGCGCGCTAACTGAAGAATTTATAAAGTGGGAGCTTGGCCCATGCTTTCTCTTTTAGTCGCGCTTAAACAAAATATTTTTTTTACTTTTTAGTACGAATTGTTTAAGAAAAGCACGTTTTTTTAAAAAAAAATATTAATATTTTTTACCAAAATCCTAAATGTTCTGCAACCAGCTGAACGCCACTGCGTTGCAGGATAATATTTATGGGTAATGTTAAAAACATATTAAAATATGCTTTTAAAATATATAAATATACTGAAAGTAACAACATAATATTGTATCTTCACCCGACTTACGTCACTGTGCAAATTTTCATCATCATATGCCGTCGAGAAATGAGCTAAATGAATGTTGCAGGATTTGAGGACACCTCGAACCATTGTGAAGTAAAGAATGTAAAAAAGTCCGAATTATAATCTTATAGCTTCTTGAAATAAATTCCGATAGTGCATAATTGAAGTCTTTGATAGTATCATGCCGCAACGGCTCTACTGTTCGTGACGTTACAAATGTGACAGTCTAAAGTTCATTCCACGCTTTCGGTAGCCTGTAGCTCCGAAACTATTAATATTTGAAAAATTCGTCAGTTTGTCTTCTTTTGATTCAGAAATCACCCCCAGAAATTTGACGGTGTAGTTCATAAACACTCTGTATATAATAATAATAAATGATGATAGTAATAATAATAATAATAAATCACAGCCATATTCGATCTACTACTGGATGAGGGAGGAGATTGGTCTACTGCCCCCACGCTGACCAGACGGGTTGGCAGAGGAGTGCCTAAGCTCAAACTGTGATCTTCACTATCGTTTATTGCATCACGATGCTTGGTGGGCACCGTTCCACAGTGGCGTAGGTAAGGGGGGGGGGGG
>JAGDQP010033979.1:0-20378 GCA_022664845.1 Lepisma saccharinum | reverse complement strand
ATATGAGGCATAAAATATTCAAACTTTGCACAAAAGCGGACTTTAGTGTAATATGTTTTTGTTCAAAGTATGAATATTTTATGCCTCATATTTTTCTTGTTATATATAAAAATGTACTCGTGATTTGTTTTTATTTGAAAATGTCACTTCAGACGTTTGTTCGCGCATACGCTTCATATGTATTGGTACTGCTTTGATTGTAATTTGTTACTTGTCGAGCTATGACGCCATTTGTAATGATGCTGCCTTAATTTTCAGTTCCTGTAGCTCCGAAACTAGGCTAGTGATTCTGCCAGACCCTCTTGCAGAATCTCACCCCCGAAATCTCTCTCAAGCGCACTCCCCCAACTTTAGTTTTTTCGGTAATAAATCGATAGAAACCGTGCAAAACTCCTCCAACATCCTCCTAATTTTGGCTTTACAAGCCTCAGACCCAAGCTGGAAATCTTGGCGGAATTCCTGAACTAACTATACTTCGAAATTTCTTTAAAGGATTTTTTTTTCTTGTTTTGATGTGAATAACCACCTCCTGAAGTTTGCCCCTTATTTCAGAGATACGCTGTATGTCGAATCATCATTCATAAAGATAAAATTAATTGTATGGACGGTAACAGCACGCCCGTCCCGTCAAATCATCATTCGTCTTTCTTCGCTATGAAATTCAATTTTCAATACAGTAAGTTCTGTTGTCCGACACATATGAGACCGTGTCTTGTCGGATTACAGATATCTGGTGGATTTCTGGATTTTCAATGAAAAAACAGTTATTAAAGTTATTTATTAAAAAAAAAAACTTAAATAATAATGTGTACTGGCGTGGTAAGAGCACATATTACAAGAAAAACAATGTATTTATAAAGACATTAAATGAAAAAGACAAGATCTGAAATGTGCCTTGAAATGTCCACGTGACCGGGACTTCGGACTACTGAACGTATCGGACTGGACTACAGACTCCTGTATTATTTATTATGGAATTGAAAATAAATTCTTATGCAATCAACTCCTTTCTTATACGCAACCAAACCAAGACAACTGTTGTGTGGGTTACATATGCTCACAGGATATGCTACTTAATATGACTATTTTTTAAATTTTTCATTGATCAAATAAGCTGCATTCATTCGTTGATTGACTTGTTATTAACGTCCTAAACGAACTGGTAACCTTCTAAGGACGGATCTACAGACCGGTGGTCTCCGAACCGCTCCATTCAATTTACCTGCACGGGACTGTTAACATTTTGGGGAAACTGCCTTGATAATGTTTCAGTTTGCAGTAATCCTGAAAAACACTAAGAAAAGTTTTGACTTGTCAGTTCCCGTGTAATTTTTATTGTAATGATTTTATTTATTGCTGGTCAAGCGTTTACTGCCGCGACCTTGATCGTTTATTTTCGCACAAATTGGAAATATTCTCAATAAACAGGGGGACCGATTACTAACTGACAAATCGAGAAAAAAAAGTATTAAAACATTTAGCTGTTTTAATTGCGCTAGTCGTGGGGTCAACCTCGTTTATGTTTTCGAGGATCGGGCAACGATCTCCCATATATTCTGTTTTGATTTACTGTGTTTTATCAGTGACTGTTTGGTCCAGTCAGTCTAGTCTAATCAGTGTTTTCTTATGACTGGCAGTTTAGTTCAGCTGGTAAGGCGCTGAACTTCTAACTGAACAACCCATGTTCAAATCTCGCTTAAGGCTTCTATTTCTATACTTTTCCTCCCAGGATTCCTGAAAACTAAATGATGGCTGGTTTTTATTAATCAAGTTACTGGAAATTTTCAGGCAGCCAAGACTGCCTAGCTTTTACCAGAAATGTTTAAGAAAATTCCTAACCACGCGCATAGAACTGAATTTTGTTTCTGGTGTAAGTAAGGAGAAACTTAGGAAAAGCCCTCAGTCAAGATGGCTTGCCGCTGGGATCCAACCCAGGACCTCCCGAAGTCGAAGCCAACTCTCTACCAATTGAGCGACTTGGTATACCACTCGCACAGAGAGCGGACGTGCTAACTTCTCGGTCAACCGAGGTTGTTTAAGGAAAAGGAATGGTACGCATTAGAAAAAATGGTAGGTTCAACACTGATATACTAAAAAAAGCCTAACATATCATCAGAGATACTAAAAAAGCCTAACATATCTCCAGTTATTGACACAAGATTTATGATCTGAAAAAAATGTCTTTGTTTTCATCCTTTTGCATTTGAATTTGTTTGTGGCCTCTATGTATCTCAGGTTCAGGTTGGATAGGATGTGGGAAATGATGTTGAAGCCATAGTCGGCCATGCCCTAGTTACTGCGTAGTTAGCATCCCGACATTCGCCTTAAATGACTTAGGAAAAAACCTGGAAAAAACTCAGTTAGCATAGGAGGTCGCTGGGATCGTTCCCAGGACCTTCCGACTGCTAACCCAACGCTCTCTCAACTAAGCTACAACCACTCGGTCATGCTTTTGTGTGTATATGTGTATGTATGTATGCGTGTGTTTGTGTAGTACAGAGAGAGAACTATATTTTCTTAGCACTCAGATCTGTGTGTGATCTTTTCGAACCACTGCCTTACTACAACTTCATTATTCGTTAATAAAACATGACGTATTACTCCCAACAACTCTAATTCTCGTAACGAAACCATAAGTCATCATTAGAATCCAAAATGACTGGAAAAGACGAAATTGTGTTTTCCTCATACAAAAATGGCAAGACCACACTTCTCTACACACAACGACATGTGGGATGGTCGTTTTTACGAGGGACCTTTTTAGTGTGCTTTCGCGTATGTAAAGTAACATTCACACTTTTAGTTCGCAGCAGAATTATGCATTGTAGTCTCCAGAGGGAAGAACTCGCATCTCGGGACTCATTTGTCTATCTTAGTCACACTCACAAAATGTTTCTCCTTAAGCCTCCGAGCAGCGAGTTGTTTCCCGCACAAGGAAATTTATTGTCGCAGATTCAGCGTTGCAAACTACCGCCAGGTAACTTAGTAAAAACAAAAAGTTATTTTTCCTTGAGCTATTTCATTTCTCTTTTGCAGAACTGGCTGAATGGTGTAGCACAGATCTAGGCAATGCTAACTCACGGCTTTATCCTTCAAAGTTATGCAACAGGTTTGACGTAAGTGTCGCCAGGGGAGTCCTACCTTACAGGAAACAGCTCAACTTCAACGCTCTCGAAAAACTCCCTAAACGAGAAATTTTAGTTGAACTCTAGAGGTGTTCTCCTTTTATATGTGGCAGCTGTAAATTTGACATTGTTCTGCTCTCTCTCTCTCTCTCTCTCTCGGTTCTCTGCTTTTAGCACACTTCTTTACTTTGAACTGTGACTTTCGGAATTTGCATACCAAATACCACGAACATTGTGTTGCTAGAAGCTTCTCCTTTTTCTTTCTTTCTTTCTTGCTATAAGCTGCTTCTTTTCTTTGAAGCTGAATACGAACACGGAGCAGAACTATTTACTTCTTTCTTTGCCTAGAAAGTAGTTCAAGCTGAAATATATTTCCTGCTTTATATTCACGTCGATGTGTACACCATGAAAAGTTGAGGAAAATGCAAAATGTTAAATTACCATTAATTCCTTAATATGTCTCTTACGCAATCACCATATTCTACAGATACTAATGTCAATATATAACCATTATTAATAGTAGAGTGGGTCGCTTAAGATCCTTCTTGGTGTCAAAAATTAATAGACTCGGTAATAACAAAACTGAAGTATTATTATTTTTATTGTACTTTCAGAACTAACATATCAGACTTTTACTTGCTTATCGTTAATGATATAATATTTAGTATAAGAGCCACGATTATCTACTAAAACACCCAAAGTGAGGGTAAAGTGGACTGTAGTAAGTGAATAACAAATTGCATTTTGAATTTATGAATGGCCTTTATGCATCTAGTCCATTAGATCACAAATAAAGTACCTGCAAAATACACATGTGTATTTACGCATAAACATGGACAAAGCTTACCATCCGAATAGGCTTAGCTATAATATACTCTGTATATAGTCCACTTCACGGTCCCCTATTTACTCTGTATCTTTATGCCGTCGTTTTTGTAGAACATTTTATTTTCTTATAAACTCCAACGAATCTGGAAACATTGATTAAATCCTTACTAACATTTAAGTTTCTACAAGTAATTATCTACAGGACCGTTGTCAGAAAGCGATACTATCTGGAGTATCATCTGTTCCTCAACTTCTGACCTCTGGAGTACCACACGGTAGTGTGCTAGGGCCGTTGCATTCCGTATTGAACATAAATGATCTTGCTACCGACTTGGTCTGCAACTGCAATGGATTATTACTATTTGCAGATGATCGCAAAATATTCAGAGAAATAGTCAAACCTTATGCCCCCAAATCGCTGCAAAGTGACATTGATCGCTTTAGTACATGGTGTAATGACTGGTGCTTGAAAAATAACACATCAGTAAAATCTTGGAATTATCGTTGATAGTAAGGTCACCTCCTCCGATCATACTGCTTCAGTCACAAAACAATCCATGCGTCTGTTGGGCCTTTTGTACTCACTTAAGGAAGTACGTAACATTTCCTATTTTGTCACTTTCTACAAAGTACTCATTTCTCCGAAATTAGAGTATTGCTTCCCGATCTGGTCGATGGCCAGTCCAACTCACATCTCAAGATTAAACTCTGTACGTAACTTCTTCCTAGCTATTGTACACTACCGAATATCAACCACTCGCAGGATTAATAAACAGGATCTTTTAAATACCCTATACCTTCACCCACCGGAAATCCAGAAAAAAAAATACCAATCTCAAATTCTTGTATAAATTAAGTCCATGAAAAATTAAGATCTGCATCTCTCTTGGCTGAACTTCTTTTTCACATTCCTGCTAGGCTAACTCGAAGCATTCGGCCCAGGCTTTCTCTTTCCACCGCCCGCTCTCCAATAGGTTGCCTAAACTCTACAATGATCTACCGGTAAACGTTGATCTATTTAGCACAGAAACTTTTTTTTTTAATTCAGCAGCGAGACGCTTTCTTTGTTCCCACTAACTGTTATCTCAACGCTGGATTTGTTTCGTTTGTTGTTGTTTTTGTTAATATTAATGTCTCTTTTCCTCCAATTGTTAAACATTCTAATGTAAAATGGCTAGTCAGCTGTATTTAGAATGTTATTAAATAAATAAATAAATTTAGTACGGGAACAATTTTTAAGAACTTCTAACATGCTTAGTACTCGTAAACAATAACGTATTGATCCATTTATCCAACTTATTGTGATCAAAAAATCACACAATGTGAAAGACCATTGACCATAGGATCTTATGGGAATTAATCGGCAGCACAATGGCGTCACGTACCCCATCTCTTAATAATACGTACCCCCTTCCCATAGAATAGCACACCAAGAAGAAGCAGTTGTTAAAAACTGAGAAACTCACCTCCTGAAATCACCCACCAAAAAATATTATGTAGCTATGTTCACTCACCTGAAATGAAGAAAAATAAAATTTATAAATTAAAATATGCACCGCTGAAAAAGGCACAAATTGAAACAAACATAAAAAAGGAATGAATTGAATTTGAATTAAATTTTTTAAGCTTTTAGACAACTTTGGCTCAGACCGGATAGAGGATAATATAAGAATTGGTGGAATTAAGAAAGTCGGAGGAAATGGGATAACCCCGAGAAATCCCATGCACACATGGCACGAACAGGGATCGAACCGACGACCCCAAGCACCCGAGGTGAGCGCTTTACCATTGGAGCCACCACGCTGCATCTTCCGCATTTTCCTTAAGTTATGCTCGCCCAGGGACGGTATCCCTCCGACCTAAGGTGGACTTAGATAGTAGTTGCCGTCACAATCCATAAAGGAACATGAAATCTAAGAAGGTACACGTAAAACTCTCGCTTGAGAAATGACAATATTGCGTAAAATCAGTGTTAACCCCATATAATTGTAGATATTCAGTACCTTTAACCTTGTGACCTATTGTAATATATCAATGACGCAAGATGTAATAAGTAATAATGATAGCACAGTGTCAGCTGCTGTGAAGAAAGAAGAATCAAAGACATTGTTGGAAGTCTTTCGAGTGTCCTTGTACAGGAGAGAAGTTGTTGCATCATCCGCCTAGCAGTGGTTGCTGACAAAGAAGCAATTAGTGAAGTACATGTGAAGGGATCTTGGAATTACATTTTCACACAGGTCAACGCCAACTGGGATACCATGTGTGACGACAAATAAGCTCTTTCTTTCTCATCCATCTTCTCTCGGAAATTCCAGCAACAACGTTCGTTAGTTCTTAAAATGAATGTTATAGCCCGGTGGTAGCGTTGCCAGGGTAACGTAAAATAAACTATACATATTACACATAGTATGTGTAAGTAGCAAAGACGAAACATTTCCGATAAGTATCAAACAAGGCATCCCACAAGAAAGTGTTCTCTCTCCAATGTTGTTCGAACATGTAGCTATTTACTAATAGAGTAGCCGCATATCTCTCAGTAGATCAAACTTCTCAAATACTAAGTGTATACGATGATATCATGCACGTAAAGATTGTTTTAAAACGTAAAAATTAGCAATTTAGAACCTTCGAGCAATAGAGAAATTGATTATATATATAATCAGTGAATATATCACTGATTGTGACTTGTATCAGTGTATGCAAAGTAATCTTCTGTCGAACTTTTATTCACATGACTTAACTTCTCCTGGTGTTGGGACTTCATTTTCCTTCAGTATATGTTAAACGTTCCACACATTCTTACACTCCTTCAGAAAAAGAAAAGAAAGAAAGAAAAATGTGCACAGAGAGTGTAAAATGGGGCGTAGGCCAGGTCTACTTTGAATCTGAATTTAAATGTTAAGGTCTCTCGGCAACTTTGACTCAGGCCGAACGGATAATGATGAGAAAATTGGTGCATTGAAGAAACTGTGAGGAAACGAGAGAAAACCCACGCACGCGGTATTTGTCCACCACAAAAGCCCAAATGACACGAGCCAGGATCGAACCGAAGACCAGAGGTGAGCGCTCTACCACTGAGCCACAGCGGCCCGTGTAGGCCAACTCTTTTGACAGTATTTTACACATAGAATGAACACAAATATGTAATTAATTATACAATTAGGTAGTAAATAGTTTAAAAAATTGAAAATACTATGAAACAACAGTTTTATGTAGGCAGTGAGAGTGAAGCAACATTTCTTGAAATATTAAGATAGCTTTGGTGATTTTTAACACATTCTTAAGCAATCCAAATT
The DNA here is from genome assembly GCA_022664845.1 of Lepisma saccharinum. Taxonomy (NCBI): domain Eukaryota; kingdom Metazoa; phylum Arthropoda; class Insecta; order Zygentoma; family Lepismatidae; genus Lepisma; species Lepisma saccharinum. The sequence goes on along the minus strand of JAGDQP010033979.1, from coordinate 13,129 downwards.
TGATAACTTCTTTGTCAATTATGCCCATATATTAAATCTTAAAGGCAACAACGGAAGCAAGAAGGAAAATACAGTTTCAGCAATTGCTCTCTTTTGTTGCTTCTCCTGAAGGCAAATTATGATAATGACGGGCCCTAAAATATGTATAGATAGGAACACACTCTCGTAAACGTGAACAAGCTATTCATAATAAAAATTAATGATCCATTGAAAATAAATGTAATACGGAAATACCGAAAATTGTGCTTGAGGGATCTTTGAATGAATGAAAGTTCCGCTTCAAAGTACTTTATAGTGTGTACTAGATGCGCATATTGCGTAATCACAATTATCACACAAAAGACACTGGGCCTAATATTGTAATGCATGTTAGATTCTCTTGCGCTTGCGCAACGCGTTCAAAACAGAAAAGAGACTTCATGCAGCAATATTGTTTGAAGTACGGAAATTATTGGTAGGATTAAACTTTAAATATTCACTTCTTATTAGGCTTTCACTTTTTTTTCTCTCTTGCTTTTTTCATATTGGCTATTCGGGAAGAAATCTAGAAGTTGTGGTGCTGTACAATAAGTGCTATTAAGTTTACGAGATTACGTTACAGGATACAGGAACAGGAATCAATGTTTAGAAAGGAGGAAACCAGACTCGTCGACAACATATAAAGGGTGTTTTCGCTCTCTCGTTTTTTAAAAGTACTTTTAAAATGAGAGTTTTACAGCCCATCAAAACACAAACTACCACATAAATAAGAAACAAATCTTAATAAGTCGATAAATATTTTGAGCCGCTCTGGTGCGTGGAACCCTCAGTTCAATCCCAGTTTGTGGCGTATGGGCTTTGTGGTGGACAAACGCCGAGTGCGTGGGCTTTCTCAGAGTTCTTCCGTTCCCTCCCATTATCTGTTCCCACCAATTCATCCATCATCCATACGGTCTGGATCAAAACTGCTTAAAAATTCAAATTGGAAAAATATTTCTTCCAACGCACGACTACTCGGAAGTTGTGGACTTCGATCTGAACACTGATGCCAGTCATCAGGTTCACCAGAAGAATGCTGAGATAATGCTTAGATTAAGATATGTATTACCATACCTTTCCCCTTCGTTTTCCGACGTAGTAGAGTAAAGTTCAAGAGAAAGACGCATGAATTGTAGCCCAGAAACGTTGAGTACAGAAGTTTCAAAACTTATCCATTTTTTAGAAATTTTATTTTGAATATCTCGACAGTTTCATATTTAGGGGAAGATTATAGATAAGTTACTGTACGCAGAAACCGTTAATGTTTTCTGGATTTCTAGTTTGATAATTTATAATTATATATTTTCGGAAGTTACATAATTACATCTTGAGAAATTAAAGCGAATAATTGAAGTTAAATATTACCAGTATGCAAACCATTAAACGGAATAAAAATATCTACATAAAAAAAAACTTCAAAATTCTCAACACGAGATGATGATGGTGATTATTATTATTATTGACACTAGTGATTTTCAAAGGACTTTCCACAAAGAACTTCGAAAATACGACGAAGTATATGAAAAAACCAACGTTGTTTACAAAAGGAAGAAGTACATTCTAAGTAATAAAACATTGAGAGAATAATTGAAGGGTTGGATGTAAGAATCAGGCAGCTCCATTTTTACAAAAATTTCAGGAGAGACAAAACACAGCTTTTTATAACATCAAAATAAATAGAATACATTAGTTTTTCTTCTGAAAGCATAAACGAGATTGTTGTTAATGTATCTACAATAAATTAATTATATATTTCTTGATGTTATAAACAAGCTGTTCTTTGTCTTTCCCGATAATTCTGTAAAAATGGAGATACGTGGTTCTTGCATCCAACCCTTCAATTACAGTACATCACTTTTATAATCCAATGAGAAATAAGTACTCTTGTTCCAGGGGTGTAGAGGAAACAGGACGAGACAGAGCGCTACCCAGGTAATATTTGATGTCAGGGAAAGCCCTATCTTCTCGTTTCGTTTCATTTAGTATTCATTATTCAAATATAAATTTTTACACAAAACTCGCTCATAATACAATTATTTATCATTTTCGCAGACACATCTCACTAAAAATTTTATCGAGTTGTTCTGAAACATTCCTGGAAAAAGTCCGGCAATCATAACTGCCTGGAAATTTCTAGTAATTTTCTAATAAACAAATAAAAGAGTTTTAAGGAATGCTGGAGAAAAAAAAAATTAAAAAAATGAAAGCCTCAAGTGAGGTTTGAACACGGAGACAGCTCAGCGTCACCACGAGTTTTCAGTTAGAAGTGCAGCGTCTCACAGTGCGGCGGATTCCAAGAAAACTGGCCAAAAGTCAGAAATGCAAGGGAATGATCTCAAAGCTGTACTAGTTTTTTTTTTTTTGATGGGGGGATCACTGATTACTAATCTGAAGTCAGAGTTGCAAAATGTAACCCTCTTCATCCCCTATTGACAATCCTTATTCGTGAAACAGCCTCTATATCATTTTACAATCAAGATTAATATCATGTTCATGGTTTTTTGGGTCGCTGATTACGAATTTGAAGTCAGAGTTGCAAAATTTAACCCCCTTAACATTTTAGCGTATGATAATTGTTTTTAATGAAATATGATGATGTTTTCTAAATAAATGATCCTGACTGGATTTTGGGCGGACATTTTGAATCCATAATGGCGACTTTTTCAACACACTGTAATATTTACCTAAACCACTCGTGATGACCTTTATGACAAAGTTCGTTTCTCTAGCTGAAACGGTGTGGAAAAAGGATTTTTGGGTCTGCCATTTTGGATCTAAGATTGCGTCTTTCGAAACATTTTGTAATATTTTCTTAACCTACTAGTGATCATGTACGTTCATATCTAATTTGGTGTTTCTAGCTCCAGCCGTTTAGGCTCTGCACTCTATACAACAATATGTTTGGCGGCCATTTTGGATCCAAGATGGCGACTTTTTCAACATGTAATATTTTCGTAAACTACTCGTGATGACCTTTATGACAAAGTTCGTTTCTCTAGCTCAAACGGTGTGGAAAATGGATTTTTGGGCCCGCCATTTTAAAACAATTGAGTAACAAACAGGGGCCACTTCGGGCAGAATGTTTTAGTTTTATATTGACGAACATACATTTGACTCTAACTTACAGTAAGTCTGACAGTGGAACAACATAACTTTTTCATAACAACATATCGTATTTTAACGCTTTCAATGAATAAAAACCAATAACAATAATTATTGTTTCACTAATAATCTATATTTGATGAATTATTATTTCGTAACTTTTTATATATTCTACGTACTTTCAGACGTTGATTCCATTTTATTTGATTATGATCTCCCTCAGTCTAAAGTTTTTATACAACTTTCAACACGTGCGTCGTTTACTGCCTCAGTAAATGCCAATCGATCGAACAATCGATCTATCGATCAACACAATCGATGTCAATCGAACAAAGGTAGCTTTGCGATTACTATTCTGAGACAGGTAAAAGTAAATAAACATTTTCGTAAGTAATTTCTGACAATTACAGATGTACTATAACCAACCCAACATGAAAAAATCTCTAACTAGTTACTTCTTTTTTTACTTTTGACCAGCTTTTTTGGAATCGTCCGCACTGTGCGTCTTAGTGACTGGACTAAATTGCTAGTGATAAAGCATTAGATGAAAAAAAAAAGTATAGAGAATCAGAAATATGTTGCTCGAAAACCTAAACGAAGTTACTCCCACGACTTAGGCCATGTTTAAATCACTTTTTCTATTTGTCGATTAGCGATCGCAATTCTCATTCACTGAGAATGTCTCCCATTTCTGCTACGATAAAAACCCGTTTTCTTTTTCTGCGCATGTGCGAACATCACACAAACTGGAAATTGAGAACTTCCACAAAAGAAATCTCTCAGTGTCTTTCCAAGATTTATCTGAAATATGACTTAATATATGAAGGCACTTTCCTAAATTTTTTAACAGTGTCAAAAGCATGTGTCGCGGATGTGATTGAAACGATTTCTGTGTTTACAAAACATTTACCGCGAATTTGGTGGGTAAAAGAAGAAAGGAGGTGAAAAAAGAGGACAGGAGAGCGCAAGAAAAGTTTATCACATAAATTCGCAATGAGTTTTGATTGCTTCATATATTGTGTGAGGGTTCGGAAGTATTCGAGACATTTCTCAAACTACAATTCGCCTAATTGATCTTGATATTGGTGTAAGGGTTCTAACGCAGTGCCAGTTGATAAAACTTTGATACATTGTATTTATTTGTATGTGATATTTTAATAACTATTGACGTCGGCCGTCTCAAGTATACGGCCCTTACAATGCTTCTAAAATCCATATACATGCATGCCTCATCGGAATTCGAACTCGCAACCTCGTGAACAATAATCCACACGATCACGAGAGCCAGCTACTATACAGACATATTGGTATCCCACTTGGCGAACTAAAACGATTTAAGAACCAGTAGTCTATAAAATATATAGTCCCCGTCGTATTGAAGAAAACGTCACTGACTTCAATAACTGCAACTGATTAAACAAAGTGACTTCATGTTTCCTTTTGCCTATACTTTCTCCTCGTCAGTTTTACATCTCTCGTGACCAAATTCTACCTTATTCTACTATTATTACCATGTTTGCTAAGCCCTTGGAAACCCGCATGTGCTAGACTTGTAACAACAAAACATTCTACGGCGCTGCAATGCTCAATTAACAGTTAAAATAATAAGCTGACAAGTGCAAACATTAGTATTTTTCTTTCTTGACAGAAGATTTTTAAAGTTTGATAATCTAATCTTCATCGGTTCTTACGACATGCAAAACTCAAATATACGAATCCTCTTCACAAGAAATCATTACAACACGTAACAAAAATAGCACGATAAAAAAAATACTGCGTAAGTAAAGTGCCCTCCCCAAATCAAATAAAACCATTACCTAACCAAAAGAACATGCTTGCTTACATAAGAGCGTCGGTGACATTCCGCTTTCATCACATTTCATGACCTCAATGAAAGCGACACAAATGAACTTTCTTTTAAAATAGAATTTAAAAATATATATATTTCTCCTCCACTGAGGGAAGTCAAATTATCGGAAATGTCAACCTCTACGCGAAGTCTTTGCAGATGATTCTTATCAACAAACACTTTTTTCATTGTGTTTGCAATCTTATTAGCGGTAGGGGTAAGACAGGCGTTTCCCGTGTTAATCTGTCCCACTAAATAGCATCTTTTACAATAAGCAAGCGGAGACTAAAAAACAAGGTTGAACACAATACGGCAAGATGGCTCCTTAGCTCTTGCACAACGCTTTAATCCCAAGTTAACCCACAAATTAATCTACAACTCATATAGGCCTATACAGAGTGTCCCTAAAACACACAGCCAAAATTTAAGATGTGATTGTTGACATCAAAACCAATAAAAAAAGAGTGCCCATAAATATGGGTGGAATTCCGCTTCGTTTTGGTGATACAGCGTTTCCAACTTGGAGCTCTAAGTTGACGCCTAACAATTGCAAGAAAATGAATATGTTTTAATAAATCAAGAATGACGTATTGGAAAAAAAATATATTTGCGGAAATTTGTCTCTAACAACACAGTGGATATCAGAAGTGAAAACTGAATGTCACTGAGTTGTCAGTGTTGCCAACCCGGTACTTTTTCCAATGACATTATGTCGTTTTCTTTATTATTTGGCATCCTCTAGTAGTGATAAACACCATACGTAACGCATAGACTGCAGTGTTGCAAACTATGGACAAGAAATGCAAAGATTTTCGCGATCTTATACAACTTACGTAATTTCCTACGATATTTCCTCCACAGTTTGCAACACTGCTATATCTATTTTACGTATGTTGTCTATCATCACCAGAGGGGGACAAATACCCAATAAAAAGAAGTAATGTCATTTAAAAAATAAACAGCATACCGGGTTGGGAACACTGACTACCCAGTGATATCGTATTTGCACACCTGATATCCAGCATGTTCTCGGAAAGATATTTCCGCAAACGAAATTTTCATCCAATCCGTCGTTTCTGATTTATTGAGAATTATTCATTTTCTTCCCATATTCTTTTTTAGGTGTTGACTTCGGGCTCTAAGTTGGAAACGCTGTATCTGTAAAACGAAGAGTAATTCCATCCATGTTCACAGGAACTGTTTTACTTGTTTATGATGACAGCAATCATCTTAAATTTTACCCGTGTATTTTAGGGACACCCTGTATAACAATTATAGATAGCGAATTCTCATATTCTCTACATTCCATTCATGCCACCTGTTGTCAGTCCAGCCGAATTTAGGTATCAAGTTATGCTAGTAAGCTATCCGCAATATCTACGTTTTCAATGTAGTGTGGACCCATAACGTAAAGTATCAGATACTCAGCTTTCACTCCATTCTATTTTTCAGTTTCCAAATCGAATGTAAGAAACAATCATTGATTGCATTATTTGATTCCTAGTTCGGTTGGACTAACACTAGGTGTCAGGAAACAAAAAGAGAGAATGATTCTCGCCATCTATAAGTATTTTGTCTATGTCTTCAAAGTTGGCTTTTCATACAGGCGTTTGCCGCGTGCTTTGCTTGCGATTTCCATGAGTAGCCAATAGAAACTCGTGTTACACGTAGAGCACGTACTTAAACACGTGTTTCAATTGACTGTTCAGCCAAATCCCAAGCAAAACACGGGACTAGCGCCAGTATGAAAAGTCGGCCATGAAAACTCATGGATTAAGTTAACTCGGGACAAAAATGTTTTCTGCAACTGGTCCTTAATGTAGCAGCATTTACCCAGAAAGTCAATGGATAAGAAGAAACGTATTGCTTTAATCGAAAGACAACAAATGTTTCTTTAAGCAATGGAATTTAGTGTCACTGCGCGCCTTTATCTTCTTTTATTTATTTATTATTTCCCTGTTGCTGTAATCATTTTTTGCACGCAGAGAAAAAACGCTTGAGGAGTCATGGAGAATGACCAAATTATCCTTTCTTTAAATAAGAAAAAAGTTCTGAGCAAGGCGAACTGATAGTGGTTTGCCATTGCCTTTCCGTGAATGAATATTATGATTTATTTTAACTAATTCGTAACTGTTGTACGTAAATTACATCTGATTAACTTATATAATTTATTTTGTTAATCTTATATATGAAATAAATGATTGATGCAATAAGGAAATTTTCTTGCTTGGTTCTCTGTGTAGTCATAACTTCAGCAGTTTATCAATATTAATTTACAGTTCAGCGTAAGTTAGAAATATGCTCATAGGATTACAGAAACCCTTTTCGTGGGCAGTTGGATATTTAACTTTCAGTTAGTTTTGATCTCTTTTAAAAGGGGAGGGTATGAATAGAGATTTTATAAGTTATTAATACCTTGAGAACATCTCGGAGGGTAGAGATACCACTGTTCCCCCTTGATAGAAACACTGCTCGCTCCATTTAACAGGCCCTCAATTATTAGAAGGGAAAACACACTTCCAACAAAATGATTTTGAATTTTTGTGAATTCTTTCTTTTCTAATTTTTTCTATGAAATAGGACTGCGTTTTAGAATTTTTAAGTGACATAACCGTGGCAATAATAACTCCCACCGCACCACTGAGTCTACGTTATATATAATCAAAATTAATCCACCCTTGTACTCAGTGATTCTGCCAAACCCCTCTCCAAGTGCGGGTGTCACCCTTCCAAATTATTAAAAACACTCCAATTTTTAAAAAAATACGGTTAAAAATCTATAAAAACCCTGGAAAACTCTACTTATACTCCCCAATTGTAGTCTTACACCCCAAACTGAAAATCCTGCGAGAATCCCTGTTTGTACTAGATAAAACAAAGTTAATTCGAGAGTGATAGACAAGAATCTATGACCATATCATTATGTTTTGCTCTAACATGTTTGTTTCGAAGTCCTTGAGACCTCAAGTAGTGTAATTACTCCTATACTCGAAGCAATTAGCTACACAAGTAAATAAATAAACAATATGATAAAATATTTAGTGACGATCCCATAATGTTTGTTTGCATTTGTAATTAATTTGCTAGTCACACGGCGACCTTCCTTCACTTGAAAAGTGACCCCTCAATGTAACGGATCGTGAAATTGACCCACTGAATGCTACGGACCACGAAACCGTGCTTATGACCTCAAAGTCATTTTGCACAGGATGGAACCAAGCATATAGGCCTACTCCACTTCAATCTTGTGAATTACTGCTTATTTCTATATGAAACCCATTTGCATACAACATTCTCAGTAAACAACACGTTACTCGTATCAGCTCCCGTTAGATGTTAGCATGTTCCCAAAGAGTTCTTGGTTCTATTTCTGTTACAGAGGAAATAATCTTGTTATTGAAACTTCACATTTACGGGGAAAAAGGAGGAGGGAGAAAAAAAGGATTAACAGCAACCGAGGAAGAATTACTTTTTCAGACTGTAGTAAAAATTTCAATCATTTTCGTTTCTTAAGTTGAGAGAAAGGCACAATGGTATTATAGGCGCCTGGTTTGAATTTTGATTTTAAGTGTTTTAGGCAACTTTGGCTCAAGCCATATGGATCATGATGGGAGAATTGGTGGAATAAAAAAGTGGGAGTAACCGGGAGAACCCGGAGAAAACCCACTGATGCGGTGTTTGTACACCTGAGATCGAACCGACGATCTCAAGCACAAGAAGTGAGCGCTCTACCACTTAGCCACCGCCACCCATTAGGCTCCTGGTATTTAGAAGATAGACTGTGAAAAATTTCAGAAACATTTCTGAAAGAAGCCAGGCAACCTAGCTGCATGGGACTTTCTAAAAAATCAAACATCACTCAATTTTCAGGAATCCTGGAAGTAAAAGGAACCTCAAGCGGGACTCGAGCACGGATAGTTCAGTTAGAAGTCCAGCGTCCTACCTGCTGGATCAAACTGCCAGATATAAGTAAACACAAGGACAAAACAGTAAAGAGGTTACTGCCCATACAATTAACTTTATATTATCTTAGTAAAGAGGTCAGTAATGCGCTATTCGGACACCAAAGATATAAACTAAATTACTTCCGCGACTTACGCCTCGTTTTAATCACTTTTGTACTTCTCATCTCGGGATCGGAAAGCGCACTGATTGAGAATATTTGCCATTTCTGCGAAAATAAGCGATCAAGACAGCGGAAACAAACACTTGACCAGTTGTCTTCCTGCGCATGCTCATAAATCACACTGGAACTGAAAACTTCCAATAGCGTAACGTAAATAACGTAAGAAATTGGCCGGTGTTTCTCCAGGATTATTACCGGATTTCTACAGTTACAATATAACTGTAAATGTGAACATTTATCTGAAACCTAACGGAATACCCTTTGCTACAATTTTGATCTACCCTTTGCCTAATTTAACTTCTTCCCCTCCATTTCGTCTATTTCTATTTCTATGTAGGTAAGATTTTATCTTACACTTGTTCAAGTACCAGTTCTTCCCATCAGTAGGAAACACAGTGCCAAAACTGGTAACATTTTGAAGAGAATAATAAACTATTTGACACATATATCGATAAGTTGTCTCTGCCATATTTGCTGGCGCCGTCACCAAGTTATCGTTCACTCCCTAACGAGAACAATGTACTGCCTATTCCTCCCTAACAACTTCCTAAACGAAGGATTAAGTTCCGTCTTAATTGGCTGGGGGTGGGGCTAACTTCACAAACGTTTCTGCTGGTGGTTTATTCTCACTAAATAAATCTTCGATGCTTTTAATATGTAACACGCACACACACTCCTCTTAAACATACTGTATACCCAATAAAAATTCGGATCGCGCAAACAGGAAATGTTTTGATACATTCAACCCAATTTGTCATACTAACGAATTCTAGCGGTATAGTGCACTGTAGGAATGACATGATGTTTAAGTACAGTATGATTTCTCAAACGGTGCCAACACATACATACCTACGTGCAAGTGTTCAGCAAGGAGGTATGAGTTTCTTGGCATCAAATAAATACCTCTTTAGGCTAGGTGTGATGATATATGAAGAGGTCAAGATAAATAATTATTATTATGAAGACTTTTCCCGTGAAGTGCTCAAACTGAAGGATGCATTACCGAATAATGTTTGATGTTATCTTTTTTAGAAATTGCTGAGTAAACGTATTTAATTCTCTTCTCACCTTACAAAAAATATATCATCCCACTATCTTGATAATCAAGTAGTCATTAAATGCATTTCAATGCTGTCTTAATTATACACAACTAAGTATATATACACCAAACTTTTTTTTGTTATTTTGTTAACAACCACGCTGTTGGTGGTTATTCTGCATAATTCTTACACTTGCAGACTAATAGCCCTCAATAGCGTACTATTCTCAAAGGAACCCCGTTGTCTAGTGCAAGGTCGCAGACTTGATCCAACAAAGTGAAAGCGATGCTAGTTCGAATGCTGCTCACAAAGAACATCCTGGCTGAGATCTTCTAGTATTTTCATGTCTTAGGGCGTTATTACACTGTCGAGTTTGCTGATCAGCTTGCTCGCCCGAGCTTCCAAGACAAGCAAGTTCGATAGTGTAATAGCACCTTTAAAATGGTATCTAGAACAGAGGCTCTTCCTTTTTACCAGGTATATGCCTTACCTCCCGATTAACGCAATTTCTATAAAGATTTGTACAATAGTTTGGTGTAAGTTATACGGTAGTTAGTTAATTCTTGGTACTATTTCTTTCAGGCATACTTTCGGGGAGGGGAGGGCTTTGACACCCGGGGAGTTTCAACCGCTCCCCCGGAAGAATTAATATCAACATTTGTATTACGCATACGTATACTGAAATAGGTATATAAGTTATTAGCACATTGTTCATAATATTTTGAGATTAAGTAAGAAAGTACGACATATTGTTAAGTAACATTGTTGTTATTTTATGTTTTAGCACATTGGAGTCAATAAACATTGTTTATAATTTTCGGGAGCCCCCCCCCCACCATGAATGAAAACTTCTGAAAGAGACACTGATTCTTGGATATAATGGCAATTAGTGCTCTGTCCGATAAAGGTTTATAACCGGGAGATCCCTTAGCAAGGTGAAACGATGGTGGTTTACCATTGCCTTCAATCGTATGTAAATTATGATTTCCAAAGTGAGGGAATTACATTTTTGGTTTTATTTGTTTAAAAATATCAAATTTTGGAAATTTCCACGTAGCGGCGACGTATATATAGTAAGATAGCACTCTTGGAGGTATTCTAGAAAGATGACCCTGGATTCAAAATTTAATGTATGAAAAGACAACTACACGTTTTTTAGTCACACAACTTTTAAATATCTTGTTAGAAAAAGGCCGAATGCCAAAATTTCTACCAGTGAACATTAATATCAAATATATAAACACTCTCCTAAAAACATTTAATGATAAATAAACACGATTAATTTAGAACATAAGCTTCTTCTTACGCTATTTTCTATTTAAATTTAAAAATTCAAACGATTAACGCTCAGAATGAATCTGCCCTACTTTCTTATTTCATTTCCTCTTTTTCTGGTTCTAGTTGGAGACTGGAGTGCCCTGCTGGGAGGTGGATATTATTTTTAATTCCTTGTCTTAAATAACCAATCTTCCAAGTCTCTTCGCACTCAGCAGGGGAAGATGAGATGCGTCGTCTCTGCCATTTAACTGGATTACCCCCTCCGCCGCGCTCCTCGCCCCCGCAACAAATAAGAACTAATGAGAAGGTTAGGTGGCGTTTAACGGTGGCCACGACTCAGGGATGATGGTTGATTAAAAGCCAGCAGAAGTCTTCCCAACGAGGCAACAGAAGCCAAATGGATGCAACACGAATAAAAAAAGAAAGAAAGAAGTTCTTTAAAACATTTTAAAATGTAGCTGTTAGTTAACTACTGCGCTCGTAAAAGCGTTTTCGTGGCTCGTCAACAGCACATTTAACGGTCAATTGAACTTGGAGGTGACGTCAGAGTGATTAATATATTTTGCAGCAGAAATGATCATGTAACAGTATTAAAGAAAGGAATCAAGAAATGTAATGCCTGCTACCAAAAACTGACCAGTTTAATTGTTATATGATCTTCAGAAATTACGAATGGCAAATCGAATATTCTTATTTATATCTAACGATCCTAAATTCTGGATATCTGAATTTTTTAATTTTATTTATGTCCTTTAGGCATCTAAGGCTCAGGCCAACTCTCTATCTGACCGAGTGAGAAGTAAAGTAACGTAACCTCATGAGCAAAATGTCGGTGGGCCAATATCGGACCTTTAGCGGCAAAATTCGCGCTGCGCTCGGTATGAGACGTCGGTCCAACGCACAGGGTTCAATTTCAACACTCTAGCTGGAAAAAAATCTAAATGCTTGTGTTATTTGATTAATATACTTCCCATGTCCTCCACTGATCTTATTAACCTTCTCCAATATTTTACCATGCTTCTTAGTGATTCTACTTTCTGCTCCTCCTCATTAATTTTGCATGTGAGAATAAGTTTGTAAAGTTATATTAAATATGACCATGTGAGAAATATCTTACCGTGGCATGTAAGCGTCACAAAATATTTGTATCGCTTGATTGTTGTTGTGAATATAAAAACTTATAAAAAAAGAAGCGGTTTCAACAATGAAGAAAAACGAAAATAAGAATTTGGCTTTGATCGAACTTTTGATATGGTTATGAACTTTCTTCCGTGAAAGTTTGAACTCTCTAGGTCTGAATTTGTAGGAGCAGGATTGAAATTTCGCGCATCGATAAAAATACATTAGACATAGACGGAGGTAGTGCTGTCATCTTTTGTTGGAGATCGTTGTTTTACATTAACATCATCTCTGGCGCTCGTACTGCTGCTCCCGGAATTCTCAGAGTCTAAACTTCTCCGTGGGAGACTTGGGTAAAGCAGACCTAATACTGTTGGTGAAAGTGCTCCGGACTTCTTCACTGGGGACATCCTAAATGCTTCCTTTTCTTCCTTCCTTCCTTCCTTCCTCTTACTGATAAACTAAAGGAGCCAAGTGAAGGAACCTTGGAAGGAGTCTAGGAAAGGAAGTATTTTGGACGTTGTACACTTGGCGAATATAGCGACATCTTTGAAAAGCACCAGTAATTAGGAACGTAAACAACTGTGCAGCGGGTTG
>JAGDQP010033978.1:0-20379 GCA_022664845.1 Lepisma saccharinum | reverse complement strand
TCCCCAAAATAAGTTACCATATAGTAGATGGGGATGAAAAAAATCATAATACGCAGAGATCAATAGGTCTTCTCCTACAGACGTCTTTAACTTTCGGAGCAGATATAAAACTCTAGCAAATTTTGTACTCATTTCGTCAGTATGTCTATTCCTATTTAGTTTTGCATCCATATATATACCCAAAAGTTTGACAGATTCAATATTACTATCATTAGCATTTTCATGGTTTAAATTGAAATAGAGTGCAACAGTTTTTGCAGCATTCAAGGTTAGTTCATTATGCAAAAACCAACTTGAGGACGCTATTATCATTTCTTCATTCTTTACTTGTAGTGACTTTGTGTTTTCTGCATTTGTAAAAAAGGTGGTATCATCAGCATACAAAACAGATTTATGTGGTAAACAACTAGGCAAATCATTCATATATACAACAAAGAGAAAAAGACCAAGTACCGAACCCTGCGGTACTTCAGTTTGTATGATTAGTTCTTCTGACTTTACATTCTTAATTTTAACAATTTGACGTCTGTTAGTGAAATACGATTTAATTAAATTGAGTGCATTACTCTGGATACCATAAAACAGTAATTTAGAAGTTAGAATATCATGTGAGACACTATCAAATGCTTTACTTAAATCAACTAGAGTGACACAGGTGTAAGAGCGAGATTCATACCCTCTCATTATTTCTGAAACAACTGATTCAACTGTTTTTATAGTGGAAAGACCAGTTCTAAATCCATATTGCGACATATTTGAAACTTTATTATGTTCAAAGTACTTTGACAACTGCATTTTCATACATTGTTTAATAACTTTAGAAAATATTGGTACAAGAGAAATCGGATTATAATTATTCGGATCGCTTCTATCTCTTTTTTATGAATAGGTATAGTTATGGTAATTTTAAGACAATCAGGAAAAGTACCTTCAAGGAGTGTCCAATTAACAAAATATGTAACAGGATAGATAATTGTATGCATTGTTTGCTTCAGTATAAAATTAGATAATCCGTAGTAATCTTCACTATGAGAGTTTCGTATATTAAAAATTATTTTCAGTATTTGTTCAGGTGTAATTTCAATCCATTTAAAAACTTAACTACGCTCTGTGGTATATTCTGTCTAAGTAAATAGTTGTAATACTGGTTTCTGTTGTCAGTGTTATTGCAGTAGGTAGATCCAGAACGCTGTGCACTATTTATAAAATGTTCGTTAAATTCGTCCGGAGTTATAGTTATACATTCATTAGATATCCTATTCCCTGTTTCATTCTTAATCACAGACCAAGCAGCTTTAAAAATATTCAAATAGTGCGTGTGCAAGACTCTTGCAGACTGGTCTTGGTCTTGCAGGTATGGTCTTGGTCTTGGTTTTGGTCTTGCATCCGTTGGTCTTGGTCTTGCATCGGTATCCCTGGTCTTGGTCTTGCATACAATACCAAGACCAAGACTCTTGCGCTCATCGCTAATCAAAATGTATCTATACAGTCATAGAGACAGCTACCCAACTTCAGAAACTGAAGACATAGGAACTAAACATAAAGTTGAGTAGCTATACGATCAGATATACACCTAGTATTAAAAACCTTGGATTATTAATGGATATAAATCTTAACTGGAATTCTCATGTAGCTAACGTATGCTCACGTGCACTAAATAACTTAAGATGCCTATATAGATCACGTGACTTGCTCACGGCAAAAACAAAATTGTATCTAATACAGACGCAATACATTGCATCTAATTATGCCCTTGTTTGATTACGGTGATGCCGGTGACCCTTCAAATGAACAAAGTCAGACCCATTCAAAATGTCCAAAATTCCTGAATCGGTTTGCTTTCAACCTTCCTAAATTCGAACATATTCTCCCTGTATTAAAGGAGAACAATATTTTGACAATGTATCGAAGAAGGTTCTTTCGTTTCTGCTGCACAATTCACAACATCCTTCAGAAGAAAACACCCGCTTATCTGCATGGAAAACTTATCTGTAGGTCTAGTATCCATATGTACGTTACACGTAATAGGTCAACATATGATGTTCCAAGATACAAACTCACACAAACAACTCGATCATTTTCTATATCAGCTGCTAAAGCCTGGAATTCCTTGCCAAATGCAATTACATGTGCGAAAACGCTAAATGAATTTAAAACCCTTCTAAGTGTATACTGCTTAATCAGCAAAGACTACTAGTGATATTTAACTTTCATATGTTTTTATAATGTTGTGTAACTAAGGCACTACATTTCTATTTTGTATTTTTTTTTTATTATTATGTATGCATTATGTATATTTAACTTTCATATGGGTTTGTGTTTTTAAGCCAGTTTCCATATACATTTTTTTTTAATTCGGTCTTTTTTCCATTATGTAATTGTGTGTTTTTTTGTTTGTTTTTTTAATTATTGTATGTGTATTTTCATTTGTATGATTTGACAAGGGTTAGGTGGAAGAACAGCTATTAGCTGAACCTCGCCTGCTGAAATAAAGGAAACTAAATTAAATAAAATTAAATAACTGACCAACCTGCATGTGCTGATGAGGTATCAAACATTTGTTGAAATATGATCCACATATAAAATTTCACGAAAATCTAATCATATTTAACAATATGACATTACGCTCTGGCGCCATCTTGGATTTCAAAAGTGTATATCTTTGGCCTCGATAATGGACTCTGGGTTCCTTCAAGCCCTACATATATAATTTCACGAAATTCTGATGATTTTTTAACAATTGTGACATTTCACGCTGGCGTCATCTTGGATTTCAAAAGTGTATATTTTTGGCCTAGGTAATGGACTCAGGGCTCCATCAAGCCCTACATATATAATTTCACGAAATTCTGATGATTTTTAACAATTGTGACATTTCGCCCTACAACCATCTGGGGTTTCAAAAGTGTATATTTTTTACCTTGGTAATGAACTGAGGGTCCTACAACTCCCCCTCCCCTCCTCATCAGACTATCTTTTACAATGATAATGTTTCGCGCTGCCGCGGTCTTGGATTACAAATTTCAACATTTTTAGGCTCCGAATCGTAATCAGCGTCCCTTGGAGCTCCCAGAAATGTTGGCATTAAAGTACTTATGGAATCATGATAATAGTGTTTTAGTACTTAATTAAATATCTGTTGTATCAAAGCTATAAAGTTGAAATTATACTATGATCAGAATAATAGTATCAGAGTTAGCAACATTGTGTGTTATGTCCTTTACCAAGATAAACGGAGAGGAAGGGGAAATTCCAGGACTTTCGTGCGCTCGAATCCAGGATTTCGAGCAAAAATACTCGAGCAATCGAGAGTATGTTCGAGCAGATTTTGTTCGATCACACTCTACTCGTTCGAAAACGTATTTTTGTGTTTCGAGCGCTCGAAATCCGCTCCTTGCACACCTCTAGAGGCAAGTCTCGTTTCCGTCTCGAACCTCAAAGGATGTCTTCGTCTCGTCTCGAGTAACTCTCGATGCATAGTGTCTCTGTCTCGTATTGATTTCTAGACCTTAGTCTTGGTACCTTAAATAAAGCAAACATACTATAAATTCAGCATTTGCGATGTACTTTATAAAATTATGAACAGACCACACAGCTTTCACATTAAAAAATGCGACATGCAATCTTCTTGAATTCTTATGCACTTATAATTACTTGGATAGAAAATATTTCTCGTGGAGGCTGACTGGATTTCTGGACGGGGTGATCCACTGAGCTTGGCAAAACAAAATCATAGATGACACAAGAATATAAAATTTGTCCTGTTCAAGAATTTCTTTTTAAAAGAAAACACGTTTTAATTTCCTCACCTACACTTCGCGGTGTAATAGTTATGATCGATGGACACTCAGATACAGTACAACACATACTGGTGATTCTTGCCCACCACATTCCATTACATACATACCTCACTGACTTTTAGCATGGTGTTAAAATATTGAGTGAACCACGTACTTGTGGAGAGCCATAAATTGAGTTAGCTAGATACTGTGCAGCTTATACAATATTAAATTATTTTTACTACCAAACAGATGTTGAATCCTTCAGATAACACTCTAAATTACTGATTTTACTTATACTGAAATTAAAATCAAAGCCCAAAAATCAATTTACGATGAGGCACCCATATTATCTTAAATTGCTGATGTGTAGTAGTTTTGTATACTTTGTATAAACTAAAAACAAAATTTGACTTTTACTACAAAATGTCAAATTCTAACCTAAAGACTTACGTAGTTCAGTAATTTAAGAACTGGCGCCCCATCTTAAATTCCTGATTCTATATTTAAACGTTCGAAAGACTAAAAATATTCATTTAAGATGAGGCGCCATGACTAGTACTTGTGAGTAGTATTTTGTTTGAACAGAAATCAAATATTAGTTTTAGAGCTTTTCGGGTTAATCAGACACTACGGCAGCATTTTAAAAGTATTTTATAAGATTACGATATAACCAAGCACCTCGGCTGTAGAGCGGTTTAGAATTTTGCTAAGATAGACTGCGTTCTCTGCAAGCGCTCCCGATAGCAGTCAAGAACTCCGATATCAGCCTTTAATGCGTTCCAATAGAATCATTCG
The DNA here is from genome assembly GCA_022664845.1 of Lepisma saccharinum. Taxonomy (NCBI): domain Eukaryota; kingdom Metazoa; phylum Arthropoda; class Insecta; order Zygentoma; family Lepismatidae; genus Lepisma; species Lepisma saccharinum. The sequence goes on along the minus strand of JAGDQP010033978.1, from coordinate 15,802 downwards.
CAAATATTTGTGGCTAAAACACAACAATTCACTCCACTTTGATTAAAGCGCACATGTATCATTCTCAGGAAGTTTTGCCGTGGACGTATTTAGTTTTAATAATTTTGTATATAAAGGCTCATAGAATTCTTTGTTAAAAATATTTTTAAATTAGCTTTCGTATTTTTTATTTCAGACAATAAAAGCGTGACTGCTCATGGCTTAAAAATTGTATTAATTGGTGAGACTTGTGTCCCTCAACATCTGCGCTAGAGAATATGGCCTTCTAATCACCTCTTGAAATACGAGACATTCTGTAATGGTCGTTTACATAAACCTAGTTCGTTCATGAGGATGAATCCAGAACAAGTTTTATGATGATCGTACCAGAACACTGGTAATAAAAACACTTGTTCTGATACCATCTTCAAGAAACAGTGTTCTGGTTCGATGCTGTACAAGTTTCATTCCAATATGTGGACGAACATCACACATATGTAACACGTCTTAATGCATCTATTCATTTCAACCATTTGTCGACATGGCATCGAAATGACAGTGTTTGAAAGCAACTCCGGGAGTTGAAGAACCTTCTACAAGAATCATCTTTTAAAAGGCTGTCATATAACACTTATTAACCCGGCTTTGTTGCGAATTTATTGCGGCAAGATTAATACAACCGTAAAAGTGTTCTGCAAACGATTCTGCATGATATTGCCCAAATGCATTTCGATTATCTGGAAATTGAGAAGGGTTATTAGAAAACGTTTGTTTGTAGCGGTGGTACACATTAATTTTAAGATTTCGCTATGGACCTGGCTAATTATTTTTTCCACTGCCACCGTAACGTTTTCCACTAAGTGAATTAGCTGGAAATTGCTCTCTTCCATATTTTGTATCTGAACGTAAGATACTCATTTTCCTGGCTGTAACTGGGAAACTGCCTGATTTAGCTTATGCGTTTCGTAGAAGCTATAACCACTCAGCGCGAAATTTGCCAGTTCGAATAGAATACTGAGTAACATTCTCTTTCGTCTTTTTACGCACCCACTTTTGAAATCACAGGGTATAATATCTGACATTTTATTCACAAATTGCTTTTCTCGTTGACGAATTATTTGTATCAATTATTCGTAGCCACTACAGGAGTTCTTCTGTAGGTGAATAGCCGTTAAATCAATATGCAAGTGGTATGGAATAAATTCTGTCCTCGTATTCACTAAGGGCTTCTATCTTCTCCATTGATACTCCATATTGAGTTAAGACGTATTCGCTCGTTCCTTTATGTAATAATATTAGATGTAGTAGAGTTATTATTCTGATTTCCATATTTTGAGTTTGATGTCAATTTCAGTACAGTGGCCGTCCTATGAAGAAAGAACGAAAGAAAGAAAGAAAGGCCGTCATATTTTGCTGATTTGTACTTTTATGTATCATTTAAACAAGAATACAATAGTTCATACAGTATTAGAAAGATGATAGTTCGGTTCGGTAGGAAATATTTAAAAAGATCCGAAAATTTTGTAGGCTACGTGCAGTTGATCCGTACTATATGAAAAAGATCGTGAATGGTTTTGCATTTATTCTAAACAATGTTGTTGATGATAGAGATTTATTCAAACAATTGTGTTCTGTAGTGTACACTTATTTAGAGGTGTTGACGAATGAAAACTAGGTGGATCTACGTTGATAAAAGAACTCATGAGGATGGCTCCCGAAGTGCAGCTTTTATCATTTGGTAGTTATGGTAAGTAAATAAATTTTTGTTTGTTATCTTTATTTTCATCTTTTTACCTTTTTTGTGTGTTTTTTTTATCTTTTGTGTGTTTAGAAAAATTCTTGTTAATTGTATATGTATTGATCACCAGTTAATTCTGCTGATAATACCAATTCTTGTCACAGTTGGCGTAAAAGTCGCTATATTAATCCCTACTATTGTGGCGGTACTCTCTAGAGAAGAGTAAAACCAAGTTCGCGGGTGTAATAGCAACCTTTTCAGGTTTCAGGGGTTTCAGAGGTTCGAGTAAATTTAGTACGTGACTAAAGTAGCGTGGTCAACCAGCGGCAAATTTGCCTCAAGGGAAACAGCTGTCAAGAGAAAACACACCAAAATACATTTTTATGCAGTTTATTTCAAGCTAATAAGAATAAAATAGGTGAAGGATAATTACATTAATTACATAATGGAAGTACGTTAACAAATCATTATAATGAACATTTCTCTATCTTGATTTGAGTTCAATGATAAATAAAATATAACATTAATGAACTTCCTCCATTGACTTCTTCCTAGCAATTATTGTACGATTATTCAACTAATACTAAACAAATGTTTCAGCAAACAGACTACCTTTCTTGTGATTCCATTGCCAAAAGTTGAAGTATAATGCAAACAATTTCTAACTAGGCAACTTCTTCTTGAAGTGGACCGATACTGCTGTATAAAGACGTGAAAGTAAGACATGCTGCGTGTCGCAATGCAAAATATGTTTCATGTACGAAAACTTTCAGTCCTAGAATTTAATTGACTAACCTAAGTTCCTACTCTGGTTGCAACTCACACAGTGGTGTCGTTCCAACGGTGTCGAGGGCTGGTAAGTGTCCCGAAACTTCCGTCCCTAGATTTTTATATGAGGCCGTTTTGACACGCCTAACTTTGTTTACTCTGGAATGTTCTAGAAAGAAATTCATGAACACGTAGCCCGTAAAAGCTGGTGATTTCGTTCTGGAACAATTCGACAGGAACTGAGGAAGGATATTGGGTAGTTGAGTAACGAGTAAGGTTATTCTTCACCACAGTTTGTCTGCTATGATAGTTCCATCAGCTTCTATTGATTTTATCTAGCCTTCGTTTATGCCGCTACCCTTAGATACTCATTGTTGTTTTCTAAATTCCGCCAAACAGCAGAAATCTTATGTATAATCAGACCACATTGAGGTCAAATTTCCTGCACAGCTCGTGCTGTTATTAATTTTCGAATTCTACAAAACTCGATGTCTCTACGCAGGGAAATGACAATGTTTCAGGCTTTCCACAACTTCTCGTAATAAACTTTTCTTTCTTTTTCTCTTTCTTATCCGTTACACAGCATAGAGTCTCGCTCCATTTGGGCAATTAAATTAAGGTGAGCAAAATCCAGGATTGGGGTTTTGGTAAGACAAAAATCTAATCCCGCAACACTATCCACTACTATCTAGTGTTGAAAATCAGTATTATTTGATAAGTAGAAGTACTCCACCTCATGCGGATGAGAAAGGTGATACATCTATTCTTTTTTCTGCTTCTTTCAGAAAAAGAGATGCTGTTTTTGTTATTGCAGGTCTTCTTGTTTTCTTGAGAGTGAAATCGTCATATACGGTCTACTGGAATTTATTGTATGACTTAACGGAATTCCGGCGGTAACTGTACTCTATAATAGTTTCGATTCAATCTTTCTAAGACGCGACGAATTTTTCGACCAATTTTCCGGAATATTTTTCTGTCGTCTGGGGAAATTTATTGTATGATCACTTGTTGTCCTATAGGAAAGTTGCTTGAGCGTGTCTTTTATCATAATATTTTTTTGTTTCAAGCGTTCTTTGTAGACATTCTCAGCCGGCTTTTCGCGAATCTTCGGAAACTCTTCTCTAGGTACTTGGCTGTAGGGGCTCACACCTAATTGACAATCTGTATATAAACGTGGATGGTAGGCCATTAAGAGAAATGGACACTCTGTTTCATATTTGTCTGGATCGAAGAGGTGATTGCGAACAAAACCCTTGAAAATTTGCCTGCCGTCTACCCAGCAAAGCTGCACAGTCGGCTCAGTCTGAATATCCCTTTCCTTATACGAATAATTTTAGCCCTATAAAGATAGGGAACTAAACCTCTCTTTTACTTTTTGTCTGTCCAGTTCGAATTTCCCTTTCCTTATACGGATAATTTTTAGACCCTAACCCAATGAAAATAGGGAACTAAACCCCTCTTTCTCTTCATTTGTTAAATCTTCTAATTAGTTCCCTATAGGAAGCAATTGATGTTGATTTCTCTTTTGTCTGTGGAAGTTAGAATCAGTATCTGAGTAGATAGCATTTCTATTCCCACTTTTTCCAGTAAACCATGTAATCTCAATCTAGCCCATGATGAAATAAAAGTTGACAGAATAACACTAGAAAAGGCATTAGGAGTACTAACATTTTCTAAATATCTGTATGTTACTACCAAGGCATCTTCTCCGATCTAATTCATTTACATTCATTTACATTTACATCAAGGCATTCATTTACATTTACATTCTATTTACATTTTCTAATTCAAAGTGAGGTGCTCGGAGAATATCCAAGAACGACTTAGCATCATTAACTACCCTGGCCTCTTTTAAATCAGTTGTATGTCCCCACTTCCCGAACAGAGAATTTAAAAAGAGTTTTGCAATATAACGCAAACAAGCGTTTTCACTAATGCTACCAGGATTGAGTTGTATACTTGCGTGCTCAGCATAATCCTCAATATACAGTTGCATTTTCTCCTTACTAGTACAATGAGATGGAAAACCAGGAGTTTCCTGTTTCATATACAAAAGTTATTATCATAATCTTCAAATAACCCCTCTTTCATTTTAACGCATAAATTTCATATGTATCAAGAACAGTATAACCTTTCTTCAGACTTTCATGTAATTCATGAGTGCAAAATGTACCGGTGAAACAGCTTAGGTCCGCAGTATGGTTACAATCATTACTGTTAATTTCCTCCATACAAGTACAACAGAGGCCGAATGCGAGGCGTCCATTCGCATTATATGGAAGCAATGGATTAGCAAGATCTTGAGGAGAAAGAACCTTGCAGAAAAGAACTCCATGAATTCGTTTGGGATCTTGACAGGCTTTTCCTCGATAGATGGTAGACTTACCAATATGGATAAGTCTCTTTTTCATGATCAATGGATAGAAACTGCATATGTCGACATATCGAATAATTTCGTCTTCCGGATCCTCATAAAGAGATCGAAAAACTTCGGTCCTGCCTCCCTTGAAAGAGTCTAGGAACTAATCCACCTTCAATATTTTTGCAGTGAACCTTAATGAATTGGCGAATATGTGGATTTTCCTTCACTTGTCGATCCCAATCACATTAATATATTTCTACAACTTCTAGACCACAAGTTTCTAAATATTTCTTTCTGTTCCATGTCGGAATATCACGGTCATTTAATGTTTCACCATTGAGAGGAACATGGCGACCTTGTTTAATGCACGAATGATCATGCAGCAAACATCCATAGAATTCATAGGCAGTACGATGTTTCCTATCGTACCCGTCCACACAGAATCTCCCAGATTGGGCTTCATCTCCGTTTTCATCCCTATGAATGGAAAGGTCATTCCTATGAATTCCATTTACTTAAATCATTGTAATGCTCTTTTACTTTGAGGGTTATGTTGTCGATACTCAAACGGGGGAATCGCAGGAATATTTTTCTCTTCTAAATATAAAGAACGAAAGCATTCCTTAGCACATGCAGCAATAGTACTTACTTGAAGAAAACACTGTATCCCTTCAGTCTTTTGTTTAATTTAAGTCTGAGGACGCCTAATGACTGCCTCACATAATATACGAACATAGTTCATGCAGTATTCTAACATTTCACGTTGTAGGGGAAAAGTATGACCTTTTTCCACACACTCCTCATACCTTCAAGGCATCACGTTCACTTTCTGATTTTCCTTCATCATAAAAAATTAAGTTCTGGCTATGGTCTATTGTAATTTTGATTATTCTCAGTATATAACAAAAACGGGAAATCTCCCTTCTTTAAACTTTCACCTAATCCCACGGTAGCTGGTAATTTAAATACATTCACATACATGAATAAATAAGTATCTTTGAAAGTAATGTTACGTACACTCATCTGGATAATTTTCGCACCTTGGATTATCATTTGAGGAGTGATTTTTTCTTTTTCGATGAGTGCATGAGCAACAAACACGTAATCAAACTTCGCAGCGTTATGCGTCGAAGATACTACCGTATTAAAGCTTGGACCTTGACGGAGAACATTTTTACAACGCTTTCAATATTCTAAAAAACAAAGTATCTTTCACCTTGTGAATTTCCGCATTGAAAGTATTTGTAACTACGTACGGTTCTTGCATTTAAAACAGCGGTGCGATGGGCATATTAGGTTTGGCTGATGTTCACGTTCACCCTTTTCGTTCTCATTTAATACCATAGTCTCAATGCCATACACTACATAAAAATCAGTTTCACGTTTTGCTTTCGTCTTTTGTACGAAACACAAATGGTCCTTTTTAACGTACAAATTGCAGACAGTGCAAAATCGATCTCCACATTGGTGAGGGTTAGTACTCTTTGTTTTTCGGGTGGACACAGTTTGGCATAGTAACACACAAGTCTTCCCTTCGCCTCCGTGCTATGATTATTATAGAATGATTGGGAAGGGAACGTTCTGAAACAGCTATTACAAGTAATAGGTCTCATCGTCAGAAGATTGAAAATTACGGTACTCCTCGCAATTTTCGCAAAGGTATTCGCACTTATGTTTACTTCGATGTTTGTATGGGATTAAGCAATCGTAGCAGTAGCCACTGTCTTAAAAATGCAGAAATTGTCTCAATAGCCTCAAAATGCTGATCAGGATAAAATAAAAATAATCTGTTTCTGTTTTGTACATTCCCACTATAGATGATCTCAGGTTCTCGACTAGCTGGTTTTAATGCACACACAGTACAATCCGAAATCGATTACCATACTAATTTTGAAATTGATCTATATCATCTGAAATTCCACCAAAATTTGAAATATCAATATTTGCTTTCTTACATAGAGCTTTGCTTTCCTTTTCCCACTTCATAAGATGACTTTTCATCTAAGTTACCTTACAACATTCGCCTAAAATTCGCAACTCGGCCAAAGTTGAAGCTCTCGGTACACAATCATATGAGTTAGCTCCCAATTTAGGCACAGGGAAAATGTGAGCTTGTAAGTACTCCTCCAGAGGTAAATAATTATCATTATTCCTTTTCTTCCTTTCGCCTTGTCCGTGAATAGAGTCGGATGTATTAGCGTTAATGATCACACTATCTCCTAATACGAAGGATACGTTCGAATTGAGAACATTCTGAATCGAACGCAAAATATGCTCAGTATTTAAGTGGACTCGCCTACGCCATGAAACGAAAACAACTTTCCCGGTGACATGGTTACTACTTTCTATACGAAATTCTACCCTGGACAGTGGATCTACGTTAGTAAGCAAATTGTCAAATGCAAATTAAAATACGTTCTCAACATGCCGGCGTTAACTTGGAGCTTCCAGCCTTAGCACGTATATAGATTTCCTTGCCTTTCACTGGATATTTGCTAAATCCGCGCACGCAATCATCTATAGTTTCGAACAAATCACCTCCAGTTCCCTGCTGTACATTAAAATCCTGTTCACCGCGTAGGATCTCATTCATTTTTAAAAGCCTCATCAACTGTATCGACACCCAAAGGACTACCTTATCCCTCAAAATAATCGTGTGCTTGATCACATATTGTATTACCCCTTGGAAGAAAACACATTCCGTATAGCAACGAAAATTATCCTGATTCTCAACAGTAGTTGAATCAAAAGCAATAGATGGAGGAGGAGGAGCAAAAGAAGTAGAAGGTAAAGGTGCAAATGAAGTGGAAGGTATCAGACTGCATATAGGTCTTGAAATAGTTACAAAGATATTTGTCTGTGTCAATACAGATGTAACTACATAGACAGGGGCATGCGTTGTAGTTTAAGTATTAGAAGAAATAGTGGTAGTAATAGGCATAAAAGAAGTTGCAGGCAGAGAAAATGAATCTCCAAAAGACAGTGAGTACTCCCGGCTGTAGGGAACAATATTCAATGATTCGTATTCATTCATGGAAATATATATACTTTATAAATATCATCTATCTCTCACACCCGGAATCAAGAAAATAGAAAAGTCACATGGGGGTGAATCATTCTCCCGTTATTGTCTTAAATAGTTTCAGTCAAGAGCATATAATGCTGAAAAGCCACCGTAGCATTAGAGAGGGAGTCAAAAACCATTTCCTAACTGTATTAACTCATTCATATGAAGGCAAGCACCTAACAACTTAGAGGAGTTGGATAGAAGACGTACATGGAAAAAGAAAGAAAAACATTACCTCAATTTCTAGGCAACAATCCTTGCACGGCTAGTCTGCACAATTCCACCCATGCGTTGTACAATCACGATCACATATTTTTGACCCCTTATAATTCTTATTTAAGCTATATGAGTTCCGTTACTGTTCCGCTATTGGATATGCAACCCATCTTGATTAGTGGATAACCTCGAATGCATATCATTCCAGGATATGTACTATTTCCTTCAAAATCATTTTGCAGGATAATAGGTAATATATAAGAACGTGTATTTCGGAATAATATAAATAACAAGCGTTAGTATAACTTAAAAAAATTGAGATAAAACATGTTTAAATACCAAATAGGTTTCTTGCAGCAAGAGAAACGTTTACTGAGGATTATTTATATCGAATAACCATATTGAAAACTGTAATGCATCAATTTTATAATACTATCATGTAACAGAAAAATACTCTGAGAGAGAGAGGATCAGATATGGAGCGGAGGAACACAAGAAAGAGGGATAAACATTTGTAGGTAAAAAGTGGAATTGCACTCACCGGCGAACAGTTCTTGCAAGCGAATCAGGAAAACACGATTTTTTAAAAGATGCTTTTATAGATCCGTGGTTTAGTATATTTCTGGAAGCGACTCATTTCTATTGATTGACAAATCCATGTATCGACACGGTCGCCACAAAGCGAGTGAACAATTAAAAATACACACTTTGGCCTTTAAGCATATCACGCACGCTCTGACTGGGATACTAAGGGGGAAAGGATGTTCGAAGCTAGTCAGGGAGGACCTAGTTAGTGGATACCATCCCGCATTTGCCTGATGTTACTGAGGAAAATACCTGAAAATCCTCAGCTAGGATGGGCGGTTACTGGGACGGTTTTCATGACCATCTGATTGCTAAGCAAGAGGTCTACTAACTGAGGTATGTCCTCTCGGTGCAAGCGTGGACAAGCAGAAGAACAAAATAACTGGAACGAAGTTTGATATTTCGTAATCGTATAACAAGGCAATAAAGTGGGAATATCAAACATAATGTATCTGTAGGTTACAAGCAGGGAAGCGACGTGTAAACATCTTCCTCTGATAATGAGGGTAATGCATCAAGTCAAAAAAATGATTTTCATGTTCAATTAATTGATCGTATAAATATTTGTAAGGACTAGTGAACAACGGTTCTCGATGCTCTTGACGCAAAGTTGATCATATAAGTAGAATTATTATTATGGGACACATTACTTGATTCCAATATGAAGTAATAATAATAACTGTAATTAGGAAAAAATAGTATCTTCTCTTTCTTTTCTGTGTTTTGATTTGATGGTGGTTTATATTCGCAGAATATGAATAAGTTTGTATATAAATGTTTATGGCTCGTCTTTCTTGTCTAGGGGTTTTTAGTTTCTGATTCTTGTTTGGATTGCTTCCACCATCAATACTTAATTTTTCTCTAATTACTCTTGCCAAGAGCGGAGTTAATAAATCACGATACTGAAACAAAATATTTGATCGTGTCTCCATCAAATGACGATAACTATTTGCTCTCCTGGTATAATGCGCAGAAGGAATTTTATGCCTGTAAAAGAACCACAAGAAAGTATACGCAATTATAGCTCATAACTCTATTAAATAATCAGGGAATAGTCAAGGTAACCTTATATTCTAGTAAAAGAAAGATTGTGGCTTCTGTATACTATGCGATGATTAAAACCTCTCTACACTTTATTTCTCTTCTTAATATTTACAATAACATATTTGGTAAGAATAATATATGTATGTATAATTAATATGACAAAAAATTGTTCCAGTTTATATTTGATTGAAAATGTCTAAGACAGAGATTCTTAAGGGGTTGATAAAAAAACGTGTTGTAAAGAAAAAAGAAAGATACTATTGATTTGGCTTTGTAGGTTGATGATTCTAATAAGTTATATAGTTGTTGCTGAGCACTTAGGTTGAAAAACAATATCTAAACGGGGTCAGGTCAAGGTTCCATTAATCCGTCACCCACACTAGGGGATTCCTATATTTAACTAATTGACAATCAGGCAAGGTACAATAACCTATACCGTCGTTAAGTTGCTATTAACCCACAAAAGGGCGTTCGCATGAAGACAAAAAAACTGACTTCACATAAGAAATCAGCCTAAGGGGTAGGAGGTCATCACTTTATGAGAGGACCGCAACGGAAAGAACTGAACTTTCTCATAAGAACCTGCCGCAGTTCAGTAATAAGGCCCGTAGAATTACAATTAATGTCTCAACTTGTTCAGAATGCTCGGATTCGTGCAAGTGATTAAATTACAGTAAAGCAGATAGAGAGTCACTGACCTCACGTTTGACGTCAGCGAATATGGCCACGATTAAACTTCTCCTTTCTTAACATTTTGATATGACTAATAAACCTGTCGATATTATTAGACAAAGCCTTGAAATGGTTAACCCTTATTTAAGGAATAGTAATAGTTGTCAGATTTCTTTGCATAATGACAGGAACCAAACTATTACGTCCATGCAATATTAACATAGATGACTTAGCTTTGTGAGAAAAGGAGAGCAAGCTTCGGGATTTGAACTCACCTTGCCAGCTTTATGCACGAAAAGGGAAAAAATAACGCGACGCAGTTCGCACGGCCACGAAGACATCAGGCAAACAGCCTTTAAGCTCAACTCTTACGGAAATAAAAGCAAAATAAAAGTTATATAATACTGATTTTTGTTTCAGTTACTGTGTTTCGTGCATTTATTAGTTAACCTTCTATTGACTACTATTTTGTTAGATTTTATACATATGAAAACCATGTTATATAATTTGTTTAAAGTTTCGAAAACCGTATTTAACGTAAGTGGGAATAAGCAAAACTTCATCGTTAATTATTACAGACATAGCAACATCGCTATATTATAATTTATTTTATGAACAATAAAAACAAGAGAAAAGTTCTAATTAGTTTTATTCACATATTTTTTGCTACATCACGACTAGATATACAAACATTATTTTCTTCACAAAGATTAGTACTCAAAAACTGCACTAATACACTCATTGTATTAAAACCCGCGTAGTGGTCACTCATGTTGTAGCAAGGTTGAAACATAGTTCAATTTCTGAACTTAAACTTTCTAAGTGCTGCTAAAGAGTGCCCTCAGATTATAATTGACTGAGTGTAAAATAACCAAGGGCCTGAAAGACTTCGGCCATGAGGGCTACGAGGGTAGCCAAGTTCTACGCCTCTAATATAATTCTTTTCTTATTCCACAGAAGTTGAACATGTGGAGATAATTTTGATGCTAAGCGACTTCAGTCAGTAAGCTATTCCGTCCGAATATTTACAAAAACCTACACTTTCGAGTAATATAGACATATGATGCCGAATCAAATTCAATCCTGAGGCACTTGCTGAAGTAGGAAACCTTATGATTGTAGGTTCGAATCGCCTGCAAGTGACGACTTGTGATACTTAAATAAAAACTGTCAAAAGTTTTAATTTGTGTTACGTTCAACTTGTCATATTACACGAAGTGTATTAGAACTTTTAATTGGAGTTTTAACTTCTTCATTTGCTAATGACATTTTTTTATGATGTTAGCTTCGTTCAGGCTGGTTTACGTTAAAATAAAAGACAATAAATGATCGTAACTTAATGTCATAATACTTACTCTAAACTGGATTTGTTCTTAAAACTCACATAATATCTTCATTTCATAATTCGACATGACAAAAAGGACATGCATACACATGTGTTGACTTACTAAAGAATACGTACAGACAAAATACATCACATATACTCAATGTTACATTTTCCTCGCATTTGAACTTCATAATTCATGATTGTTCTCTTTCGTCGGCAAAATGGAGTAGAGGAAAAGTGCCGGAGTTTGAAGTATTAAAGCAAACCAACATAGGTTCGAATCCTGTTCAAGCCAAGTCTTTTTTACAAAGCGGTCTTGAGAATCTAATCACTTCTCATACACAACGGATAATATTTCCGATTGTGGAATGGAGCACATGAGTCATTATAGAGAGAAAGACGATTTACGAATGTTGGTTGGAAAAGTCCAAATTAAGTCCCAGGGGGTCAGTTAAGAACACGACCTTAATGTGAAGTATCCATTTTCATGTTATTATTCATTTATTCGTAGAACCAAACACTATAACATTTGTTGAGCACGATCTGGATCACTGGTCAGAATCCGAGTAAACAGGTGTGGGTGCTGTTTAGCATAATGATAATGTAGTTTTCATATTTTTCATTGATCTTTCTCTCTTCTTCTCTTTCTTGATGTATTGTTATCGTGTCCTCGCTGCTTCTTTCTTGTCTTTTACCTCTCCCTCTCTCTATTCATGTTTATTTCTTCTCTTAATTTACACACACTCCTCTGTTTGTGCGTATTCCACACAGCCAAATCCGGGTCACTTTCGATGATTCGGTGATAGGGACTGACCCAAACATGAGTGACCCGATAACCTGATTGATCCGGTCTGGAAAATCTATTTCACTGGGAATTTTGACGTCGTATTTTTCGTGTTCTCCGGGTAACATCTACGATCCTGGTCACCCCTGAAATAAACACTGTTCAAACGCAATTAAATAATTAAAATCTCTCCTTCATCTTCCGGGTCATCAAATCTACATCAAATCAGTCGGTAACCTTTTCAGCTCTGCCGTGTTTATTCCATCTTTGCGAATTGTTATAAACACTAGTTCATTAGTGTTGTTATTATTAGAACGTTATATTCACAATAGGTGGAATATATAGTGGCATGCCCAGAACTGACAAATGTTAAGACATGAGTAGCAAATACCCCCTTTTTTAGTCATTTCAAGAGAAGAATTATTTTTATATTCGTTTCGCACGAAATTCGTTTCTATGCTCTAATTTGCCAACATATTATTACATGTGTTTCTTCTTTTCACGTTTGCAATGTGGAACATGTAAAGTTTACTATGCCTATAAGGAACATGAGAATTTTGCTTTTGAACATTTGTAACTTTTCATTTTGATACAGTTTGGAATTATAATCTTGGTTCTTTCTGATAGAAATTAAGCAGAAAAATTATCATTCATTCATTTTCTTTTTATGTTCACTTTGCATTCGTAGTCTGGAATAGAAGGTATGGCCTATGATATATACTGGGTTTGTTACAATCAGTGATTCCGCCAGACCCCGGTCCCTGTGGGGTTGTCGATTCTGGAGACTACCCCGAACTTTTTGATAGAAACCGTGCAAAACTCTAGTCCACTCTCCCAATTTTGACTTGACACACCCCAATCAACAAATCCTGGCCGAATTCCTGATTACAAAGTATTCCGAACCAGTATATTTAATGAGCTTCACCGAATTTGCAACCGAACCCCGCGCAAGAAAAACATATGTGTTACACTTTTGACATTATCCTAAATGTGTCTCAAAAATCTGGAGTTTCACTGGAAATCATGAGTATTTAATCTGACCACCAAGTTTGGTTTCCATTTTAAAAGTGACTTAATGAATTTTTGAAGAACCCTTTTATATTCAAAGAGCGATGAACAAATATAAAGTCCAAAAGTCACTTCTATCTTGGTGTTAGATTTATGGGAAGCGAACTCTATTGTGTGGGAACTGAACTTAATGTTTTTACTACGTTCAAATTCCGTATTTTTGTCTTTACTTCTTCTTCTTCTTCTCTCTCTCTTTCTCATATCTCTGCCTCTGTCTAACAGACGTTCATCGGTTTCAATGTTTCACTGTGTTTTTAAATTTTTTACTGCATCAACTTATGTGTATTGATTCGTCTCGCTTTTATTCTTTCATTTTATCGATAGTAATATACCATGTCTACTTTGAAAAACAAAACGTGCTCTTGATGTTTGCTGATTTTAGACTTTAGTATGGGCGAGACGAAGGAAAGAGAAAGAGGGGGTCTGTTTACCAGACACGATTATGGGATAAGAAGGTGCCATTTGGGTTGCCTAGCTGCACGGCGTTCGCTGTCGCAATTTTTTTGATGCGAAGTGTACCAGTCAGGAATCAATGATCCCAAAGAGTTTAGCTGCCCTTTTTATTCCACAAAGAAGTTGATTTGAAGGTGTAGGTAGACTGCTAATTTATGGAAGTGAATACTTCAATGTTTATTATTTTTATATAGGTAGAGCATAGTATCTTTAAATGAAACTAACTTACACTCGGCAAACGTATATCTCGTTTCTTCTCTAATTTTAAAAAATGGCATGCACCTTCCGAACCGCACCCGATGTCTAAAAATGACCTGTTATTATCACAATACGTTAATTCACGTTTTAATATTATTTTGTAATATTTCTCGCACAAGAAACTAGCAAAGTATATTCGGAACTTTGTAAGGAAATGTCAAAGGTACCTTTTCTGAAATTTGCTACAGGAAAGTGCTGTCTTTTTTTGTTTTGTTTTTTTTATTCATAAGGGTTACATTCGATTCGAAAACGGAATACACTATATAAAAGCAAACTTTTGTACCAATAATATACATTTAAGAACCTCTATTCAAAATTATTAAAATTTTATCAAATATATGTGTACACCTTAAATGTTCATACATGGATGAAAAGTATTTGTAGAAAGGCTACGATAATTTAGCGGGGGTTAGGAAAAAATTAGGAGAGCCCTCTAGGCTACAGGCCTGCATATCCATTGGTATTTGTTCGTTCAACAATCGGTCATATTGGTTTCTTTTACTAGGCCAATTTTATACGGTCGATGAATTTTTATTTATAACTTACCAAAGGCTTATTTATGAGATATCAGGGAGTGTGTTTATGAATTGTAATTTCGAGGCAATACGATATGTTTTAATTATGAGATTATAATAATATTGCAAGCAAAATGTCGTTGTGACACAGAACAACAAGAAGCGAATCTTCCTATACTGTGCATAGTATACAAAAAAAGACTTGTCAGCCGAGTCAACTCGTCAGATGGCAGCACGAGAGTAAAATCATGTGATGCCGCCGAGGAACGCTGTTGGCGGGAAATTATTAATTTTCATTGGCTAATATGTCAATGACGTTTTTTACTATATTAGTAGTATATTCCGTACGAAATTTTAAATAAACAATATTTTTCACCTTCTGTATTGCTTTATAAACTTTGTTTATTCTTCAGACATTGATTGCTTTTATCTGATCCTGGTCTTCTAAACTCATGTTCTTTTTTCTCTTGATTTTCGCTAACTCGTCAAATGGCTAGTGTTCCTATTTACTGCTTAGAAACATTTCGATTTTTTTTACTTAGCAAACGTGTAATAAATAGCACTATATATTTTATTTATAATGTAGGCCTATCTTATTTTCATGAGTAGGCTTCTCTTTAGTATACGTCGGGCATTCCATTTCATACTATAAATAGAGCAGTCACAAGTGGAGTCTGTTAAAGGTGATATGCTTTGCATATAATGAAAAAGATTATCTAAGCTGGCTTTTCTAACCCGTCGTCGTTCGTTATCGCTCACTCTACATACTGTTTGTGATTTTTGTAGCAAATTGTCAATGGTAATATAAAAAATGTCATTATGACATAATATTACCTTGATTCCGATTCATGAGCCTGTAACTTACTTCGTTCGAAAAAATCACGCCCGACGTAAGCTAAAGTAATACCCAGAAGAATTTTATTGAAGCTTCCTCTCTATAAATAAAATTCCTTGGCTTCGCATTCG